>JAWWEN010000020.1:11088710-11101574 GCA_035582955.1 Sycophila texana | reverse complement strand
TCACTGTAAATCAGTGAATTTTCACTGTAAAATAGTTATAAGTGCGCAAACTTCACTGTTTCAACTTTAGAGAGTAAAATATATCAATTATTAAATGATTAACTTTTACAAATGAAAAAGCTGAAGCTACACTTATATTCATATTTTTTTCACGAAACGAGTGAAAATATTATTTGCAATTTATATCATTCTCTACTTGAAGCAAAAGCACTGAATCACTCGGCAAGAAATAAATCACGTCACTCGCCACTTCCGTAATAAATACTCGAGCCTAATTGAGACGTTTATCCGAGCCCGTTGAGTTTTATAAGACAATCCGCAAATGAAAAAGTTGTCAGGATGAAATTCTGATGAGCGTCTGTTGGGCAGCTCGATGGTCCGAGGGACGGCCGCAAAGCACACGCTTTTCACGCGCCAGCGATACAGACGGGAGCTACAGATCCTCGGGGAATACAGAGCGAAAGAGATGCCGACGGCTATATAGGGGATGGGGGAGGAGGCTGCGATGGGGAGCCGGCGAAAGTCGTGAGCCGCGGGTTTTGGCGTGTAAACTCACCCGAAACTTGTTGAGGGTCACCAGAGCCGGAATCAAGCCGCCGGGGCCCCTTTGCCGGCCGCGCCGCCTCGCCGTCGCCGCGACGAACGTCAAAGGACTGGCCTCCCTCAGCTCGACGTGACCTGCAATTCCTAACAGGCCAAATATCGATTAGCGCTCGTCCTATTTGTGCGGATACCCCCGGCGTCTCTGCGCCCGGCCGCGCCGCACGTACACGTCGCCCGGACCAACACCATGACCTCCCATGCATCACCGACTCAATTTATATCCCCATAAATATTCTAATCAAGCTCCGGAGCCCCATTTCTATCGGCGCGTGCGGACGCAAAACTTACGCGCGCGGCTTTTATAAAAGTCGATAACGTTGCAGCCCTCGAACGCTCTTACTGACAAATGCTCGCGTCCCTTTTAAGGATGTTGTTGTAAAAACGACTGATACGTTTTTAAATTAATAAAAAAAGAGCGCAGATATATACGTGCATGCATGTAAGTATAAAAGAAAAAGAAGGTTTTGGAAAATGAGCGCCTCGTCGTTTCTTCCATCTGGGGTACAATGACGGTATATTGTTATTTCTTTTTCTTCTCCTTTGGAAAATATTTCACTCGAAAAGATGCCGGAATCACTTAGGAGAGAGCCTGAAAAATCGAGCCACATATCATCAGCGGCGTCTGCGAGCTGCCATTTGTAAGGAGCTGTTCGCTGCAGCTGCATAGCCCCGAAATCGCCGTGAGACGAGGAATCGGCCACGAAATGAAACTTCCCGTAACGACCGCACGTAACCCAAATAAATCTTTATTTAGCGCTATATCGCGGCGAGTCTAAAAGGAGCCCAAGTTAACGGCAAAAAAGGGCTACGGTGTCTCCTTTCGACTGTGTGCGTGACTTACACCGGCGCGTTACTTACCAGGGGTACCTTTACGATGAGTAGATAAATTCGTTTTTCGAGGCGTCTGTTTTACGAACCGAGCTTTAAGACCCCGCTTTAAGAAGTTATGCTGGAAGAACATTTTTTTAGTCAAATTAAATGATAATTTTGTAAGTGGAATTCAATTATGCGATAATCACGTTTATTGCCGGATACATAGTTGATTAGTTTACAATAATTACCTACTTTTGATAATTTAATTATGAATCCGACTCAAATGTCATTAATTGATTGCTAATATAATTTCTTAAGTATGCATAAAAAAATTAAAATAAAATCGATACGAAAAGCAAAGCGAATCTCGGTAGATAAAAATAAAAAGCATTATCCGCCGTGTTTGTTAAACTAAAAAATCCATTCTTAAGTGCATAAAGAAATTAAAATAAAATCGATACGAAAAGCAAAGCGAATCTCAGTAGATAAAAGTAAAAAGCATTATCCGCCGTGTTTGTTAAACTAAAAAAATCCATAGCTACCCGGGCGTAAACCTCATAATTGCACAAATATTTTCCAACTAAAAGAAGAAATAAAACTTCCACTTCCCTCATCTCCTTAAAACAAGATAAGGGGAAGCGATGCGCGTCGAGGTAAGACAAGGCGGGTCGAGGCAAAAGCCACAGGGCGCTCAGAGAAGCAGAGAGTGCCGGTGGTAGCGGGGCTCGCTTTCCTGAAGAAGGAGTATGGGAGGCGGGGGTTGGGGAGGCGAGGGTTTCGCTCACCTTTGTTCGGCGTTCCGTCGGTTTTGCCGTGGCCGCTTAATCCCGGCAGAGTGTCGGTGGCGGTAATCATGCTCGTCCGGGCGATGCTCGCCCTCCTCACGGCGTTACCGATGTTCCTGGCCTTGCTCCAGGTCGAGAAGGAGCCCGGGCCTTTGTCCTCCGCGAACTTCAGCTGGTACCTGGATTGCGCACGACAAAATGGATCGTTTACAATCGCGAAGCTCGGCCCGGCGCGCTAACGAGAAACGAGACGCCGCTAATGCGCCGGATTAAAGCTTTGTGCGTTCGGGACCGGCAACGCTCGGAAATTGCAGCGTCAAACACACCGTGTATAGCTATTTGTTACTCCAATTAATATTTGCCGCAAACAGCTAGTTTTTGGCTATTAAGAAGCGAGTTGAGGTGGATAAGTGAAAAAGTTTAAATACGTTTATCGATAGGTCGATTATGTGCCGCAGATAAATGGGAAGATGTGTCTGATCGTATCTGGACTTGTTCTACTTAACGAGATGTCAGGGTAATCACATCGAGGGGTTATTTATTCCACGTTCAAATACAAAATACTGTTAAATACTCGAATTTGCAGCTACTTGTTAATCGAACTAAACTGTTTTACAATTTTTTAGTTAATAATTGTTATTTTTACAATCGATTATTTAAACAGGAAATTCTTGATATTTAATTCAAAAGTACTACTGATTGCAAGCACTCTATTCAAAGTTTCTTTTTATGGTTCAAGACAATTGTTTAGCTTAATAGTAAATAATGTTTGCACTGAAATTCTTGTAAAATTAAATATTATTATAGTTGAAGCCAATTCACCGAGGCAAAATAACTTCGTCGTGCAGACGTATAAATTTGACCGTGCATCCGTGCGGCGAATAGTAAAGCAGAAAGGGTTTCTTTGGGGACTGGCCATCTTTGGCCGGTAGCTGCAATCAATTTCGATTTAGTAAACAAACCTCAAGATTCTCTCGGGCGTGAGGAAGATCAACTTGAGGCCGTTGTCGGAGCGCTCGATCGTCCTCGCGATGCTTTCAGCCCAGAGCCAGCCCTTGGAGAGCGACTCGACAATCCCATTAGCGGGCAATATCTCCCGGGCGGTCACGAGTTTGCAGAACAAGCCCAGCGAGCGCATCTCGGCGTTGTAGATGTCCTGCCGTTTCCTCCACGACTCGACGTGCCAGGCGTTCTCGTGCGACGAGTTGAACACGTTGCCCAAATACGGCCGCAGCAGCGGACCAAGCACCTTCTTGTCCTGTTCCATACCTGCAATATTGATTTTTCAGGATACATCCGTTTGTCTGGAACTCTTATTATGGAAAAAAAATTCCCTTTTTTACCCGTTATACTGTGCTGTGGTAAATTTTAATAGAAAATTTTAATAGACGAGAACTAAAATTTACGACAGAGCAGAGTAAGATTCATATTGCATTGTTTATATTAACGTGATGCTAATATTTCGTAATCATAGTAATAAATACTGCTGAAAGTATTTTATTCGCGCGTAACTTTGCGTGTAACAAAGTTATAAGGACTACACGGTAGGTAAACGTAAAGCATGAGTTGCCCATCATATAATCACCTTCCTTAGTAAGTAGAATACATTTTAATGATCTCAAAAATCGAGAAATTTAAAATTCACTTTAGCATAGAAAGAGTATAAGTAAGGAAAATTTGTAAAAAGTGTTCCGCGACGGCTGAAAATATTTAAGTGCTTTTAAAAATGTTAAAAAGAAATACTAATAACCGAAGTACAGCCACTTTAAGAGCGTCTTGGCCATGACGGTGTGGTTGTCGAGGTCCAAGTAGGCTGTGTCCCGATCTTTCTTAACGACGTCAATCAGCATTTCCACCGAGCGGTCGAAGTAAGCCTTGGCGCAGCTCCGCTTCCGCTCGGCGCTGGATCGACGTCCGTGGCGCTTTTTCCGCCTACTGAACGACGAGACGTGCACCTGGTCTTTGGCTTGTCTCAGCACTAAGCTCATTAAGTACACTAAGTTCTCGATCGACTCGCCTCCCTGTGACTCGGACAAGTTGAAGAAGGATCTGCAGTTGTCGAACGCACCCTTAAATCACACCGGAGGTCACAGCTTTTAATTAATTGTTAACGTCAACTTTTGAGAATACAAAAAATTTTAATTAAACGGTAGGTACTTTAATTTACTGACGTTCAAGGCTTTCTCTAACGAAACTAAAAAAGAAAAACGATCACACAGTCGGTCGACTCGAAAACAATGACCGATACATAATTAATAATGTAAGTATACCACCTTGTCAACGTGAAAGAACAATGAAAAGAAAATTACCTTAAAAGGTTGTAAAAAAAATAGAGCCCTGGATGCCATTCAATTCCTCTCAAGAGGTAATAGACGGTACACTCGGCATTGAAATTTTACGATTAACTTTTGGGATCCCTGCTCCGCTCGATTTTATAGCGGCCCACGCGGTCGGCCTGCGTAAGTAGCATTGTGTGGATTTTACGAGTGAACGGTTGAAAGGCTCGCGGCGTATACGTTGACTGCGAGAAATTTCCTAATGCCCTCTCGCCTCCCCTTTTTTTATCGTCTTCACTTTGCGCGCCGTTTTATTTTCTGTTTGGCCGCCGCGGGCCGCGTTGAATGGGTTCATTAGGCCGCCGCCGACGAATTGTCGCGTAACTTACTTTCCGCAGCGGCGGCTTGATGACAAAAGTTCTGCTGTTTTCATGGCGAAATTTTTTTTATTATAAGAGCGCAGCGTTGGCTTGCTACTTCATTGTGGTACACGTAAGTAGTAGATGCTCTTTTTCACGCCTGCATTAAGTACTTTCGTGCAATGAATTATTTAATTGTTTATGAGCGCGGGCGCGTATCGTGATTATTATTATTATTACTTTGGAGATTTACTGAATGAATTATTGTTATGATGTGTACTGATATTCCGTATTACTTTGTTCCGATGTATATGTTGACTAAAACACTGTTTTATTTGAACTACGACCCACTTTTATTACCTACATTTCCAATGTTTTCCTCTCAGCGAACTATTTATTTTTTATCTTTCATTTTTTTTAAATATTTAGTAAATCTAGCAATGTAAACAGTAGTATAAAATGAAAACAACAACAAACAACAATAAAGAAAAGTGGTAAATATTGGATAGAAAAAAAATGGAAAAATAGTAGTTTCTCGTTCCTCACGCCGACGAATGATAAAATCGATAAAATAATAAATTCCCTGCGTAGAAAAGCAAAAAATAAAGACTGGAAAAATGAATAGAAGGTGAGAAAACACTGTTACCTGAAGCAGAGATTCCTTGGCCCTTAGTACTTGCTGGACGACGAGGCCGAGGTATTGTAACTGACGAGATCCATAACCATGATGGGCGCTCATGGTTCCTCGTGGTAAGCCGGCTAGAATGTGCCTCCAGCGGGCGATCAGCTCCGACTCCAATAGCTCGCTGCTGCTCAAGCTCAGGCCCGACTGTTGTGGCATTCGCAGCCATTCGGTCGAATAGCCGTGCAGGGCGCCCAGGTACGACTCCAGAAGCCGGGCGTCGGCTGCGTAAGCATCCTCGCGCTGCAAAGTGCCACCTATGCAAGGAATTTTTTTTACAAATAACTATAGATCTACTCGATTGATGTTAAATTTTACAAATACAAAATATAAACGAATTTAAGAATTAAAAGAAAAAATTACAAAAATTTTGCACACCGTAATAAAAAAATATAAAAAATTTTATCCCGCATTTTTAAAAGAAAAAAAATACACGAACAGCATCTAGAAAGTGCGCGACATCGAACGAGTAAAGTCGCTTAATTGAAAGTTGATGTTGCATTGAGAAAAGTATAAAAAAAAAAAGAACACGCCCGGTATATCTCGCGCTCACAATTAATCTCCGACGTGTCTGGCTCGCGCGAGCTCGAACGAATCCAGCGTGAGTCCTCGCTCGATCGGAGCTAATTTATTTTTCCCGCTGCAGCATCCAGACGATAAATATCTCGGCGCTCCTTCCAACTCGCTCCTCCCGCGAGCTTCCGGCCGCGCCGCGGGTGAAACTTTTCCGAGGCTCCAATCGGCGCGCCCGAGACACCCGCCGTGCCGGCGGTGTAATGAAACTATAAATCATTCGAATGAATCAGCCGGTCACTATATATATATATACTGAATTTCCAGAGGAGAAAGGGTTGTGGAACCCGCGCACCAGTCCGCCGGTGCGTAGCCGAGCGATGTTTAGTTACAGTTGAGTGGCTCGCTTAATTAATGGCGCGAAGACAATTCCGTTTAAACTCCTGGCTCTGCTCTCGATGTTGTTACACTTTTATTCGATTATTTTCGACTCTGCGAATAATTAAGCGACGACGACTAGTCTTCCCTTTTTTATTGCCCATCAGATGATTTAATTGTATTCGCTTTGAATAGAAACACTATAGATTGGCACGCGCTAACTAATTTGCTTCATCGATCACAATGCTGGAGTAAAACAGTTTTATATAGTATTTTTTTTTTATTTCTAAAAACATGAAATGAAGAATACATATAGAATTTATTCGGTAAGGACGAAAATAACGTGCCGTTGAAAAGTTTGTATGCGAATAAAGCTGCGGGGCTTTTGAAAGACGCTGATCGAGCGCGAGCGCACATGTAGAGAGGCTGAAAGAAAGGAAAGACGGCTGCGATTAAGTCGATCGATTGACACGCACATAACGAGTTTCCGAGCGAACGGCAGGTCCGTTCACGCGGAATACGCCGATACTTCCGCGTCGGTGCTCGCGGGCCTCGCGGCTTTTCTCGCTCTGCTGCGCACTTCTTTTTTTCTTCACTGAAAATTTTCATACGAGCGCCTGACCTTTTGTCTATAAGGCTTTTAATAAAATATAGCGAGTAGAGAATTTTTTTCATTTTTTTAACGTCTGGCCTGATAGAAGAGACGCTTTTTTCTTTTATAAGAGCATACTGTTTTTGCTCTCAAAGCGAATGTTATCGTACTTTGTCGATTTTATTTCTTAGCAACAAATCAGATTAAACGTTTAATTTGCACGAATGTGTTTTGCTTAAATTTGATTCGATTAAATTTAAATTAATAGATTAACTATTGATTTTCTAAAGGTATCGGTTTATTCTCCTATATCACTCAATCGCTGCTCAAAATCTAAGTTAAGTCGTGTTAATAATTCTCCAATAATATCAGTTTTAGCGAATCAAATCAATATTGTCGCAATATTGAGAGTAACGATTGTACAATATGTATGGATTAATGCGCCATTCAAACAATCCTATTTTGTTCTCGTCAAACTGGAAAACTATAATCAATAGTCCCGAATAAAGGCAAACGTAAAATAAACTACGATACGCAAACAAATTCATTGAAAACGGAATGATATGTTGAAAAAGAACGATGTGCGGGTGATTCTGCAAAGGTGGAATTTCTCAGATTTGGCGAGCGAATTAAGTGGAAGCGCGTAATAAATGGGCGGACGCGTAAGAGTCGGTCGCGGGAGGGTATACATTATATAGCTCCGCCGCTTGCACGCACCGCAAACTTCTCTGTCTGCGTCTTCGCAGCGGCGGAGGTGCACGCTCATCCCGTAAATCTCGCGCAGACCCGGGGAATCGGCGAGATTTCTCTCTATCTCGCACCTGGGCCCCCCACGCGAGAGGTGCGCGCATCTCTGCATAATTATCCCCGCTGAGAGGCTGTGTGGATTTAATTAAATTGTCACACGTGTGAACCACTCCCTGCACCTCGATTTGCCGACTCGCCCGCGGAGGCATCTTTTCGCCGCAGCCTTCTGCTTGGGGATCATACACGATATGCATGCGTCCACGATACAAAGCAATGGAGATATATTTTGTTAGTTTCATAAGAGTATACAATCGCGATTGATTTTATCAGGGAAAAAATAGAAATGCGTATTGAAAGCGAACATCAGTTAGTAATAAAGATAACAATATTTATTCCGTGATTACATTCTGGCAGATGAAACGTTCAAAAACTGAAAAAAAGGAATAATATTAATAAACCAATTAAATATTTATTTAAAACTGTATACTGCAAAAATACTTGACAAATCTTTAACAAAAAATATTTTATTGCATTTATTATTTTTCTTTCAGAACTTTCGTAAAACTCACTTTTTAACGAGAAATAAAAACTTCGGAATAAACGACAGGTACACGATGAAAAGAAAAATACAAATTTTAAATATACACTTCTGCACAGTTTCGATTATAAAGAATTCAGTAAATTTAAAATTGTTATGCTCGAAGGGGAATTTTATGCACTTAAAATCCATATTAATTAAATATCGTTGCGAATAGCATTGATGTAACTGACTCTTTATTAGAGTAAAAATGTTTTAAAATTGAATACAAAAATAAATCGCACGAGATAACACGTAATATGATGAAATTCTTGGAAGGCATTGAAAGCTTTCAATTTATTATTCTTTGATATGCAATTTTAACGAGAGCAAACAGGATGTGTTTTTATATATCAACGGCGAAGCGCTTGCGGAAAGGAAACGTTGAAAATAGAAATGAAATATAAAGCAACTAAAGCCCGGGCAACTCGTAGTACAGAGATATCCGCTAAATTACTAGAGTGGAAGGCCATTTGGAGGGACCGAGCGGGCCATTTAAATTTTAACACACGTGTCCTTTCCCCGCGATACCCATCTTACTCGCGGAGTGCCGCGGCTATTTCCCCGCTAATTAATGTCCGCGATAACACGGCGCAGCAAGGACAGCCCGATTTCGTACGCCACTCCAAATTAAGTGCATCAGGCTAATTAACGTTTTTTTTTTCCTCGCGGCGACGAGCCATCCCTTTGCAAATTAGTCGGACACAGCCCCTTGTGAATTACAGGAAACCGCGTAGCGTTTGAAAAAAAAAGAAGGGGTAGGGAGGATTGGAAATTCGAGAGGGTAGGAGTCGATTGCTCATTACCTCGAGCGCACTGCAGCATCAGGTTACAGCGAGGCTGGAAGTAGCACCTCAGATTCTGGCACTTCAGGGCACGCAGAAGCTCGTCCAGCTCCAGCAGCACGTGGTGGGCGAGAGATTCCGGTGCCCAGTTACTCAGGGGATCCGGTCCCGCGCGCTCCAGTGACCACCAGTGCACCGCCCGCGCTATGTGCCTGGAAACCAGACGCAGCGTTCCCTGTGCACACAATTACAGTTTTTTTCTTTTTTTTTAATCGACGATCAAGAGCTAAACCTCGGATTTAAATGTTACTCGGGTGTACGTTTGACAATATACTTTTTTTTTCTTTCGAATACTTTTAATGTTTATGCAATATTCTACAAACACCACTTTTAAATTTACTTCTTTTTTTATATACCAGTTTATGTAACATGTTTATACTGTTTATAAGTTTTGCTTTGCAAATAATCTGATTCAATGATAATAAATTGTTTAACAAAGAGTAACTGAACTTGATATTTTTGTATATTTATTTTTCCTTTCAAGTGGACAAACTTTTTTACCAACACTTGTTGCATAGTTCAAATTATGAAAGTGGATCATTAAAATTTAAGTGCAAAATCTACTTCATATTCACATGCATAAATACATATATGTACATACTGATTCGTCTATTAAAATTCATTAACAATTTACCCTCAAACTGACCTTCGCGTTGCTGTATAAATATAAAAAAATCAATGTTATACGGCTTTTTAAATTAATTGTTAAACTGAAATTTATAGCCTTGAAATATTTGGACCCTAAGGATTTAATAAATTTTTAATATTTTCAACAGAAAAAGAACTTTAATAAAGGCACAGAGAAAAAGAAATTTTACAAGGCACTAGAAACATATTTTTCACGCGGTAACACGATATGACCCTCTTAAAGGCCCCGAGAATTGAAAATATAAAAAGAAAAAAGCTGATATTAAAAAATATAACTACAGCAATACAAGTGTGTCAAGTGCACACTTGGAAAAACTGGGCCAAGCACCTTTTCCGCAATCAAGCAAGTAAACGCGAAATAGTTTAAATTAAAAGACTGTGGGAAACGAAAAGCGCGAGAAGAGGGACTTGACTTGGGGAAGACTTTTCCCAGCGCGCGCGAGTAAAGCGAATACAGCAACGGGAAAATATATAACGATAAATATCATTAAGCCTCTGAAGCTGGAAACGCCTCGGCAGCTCAAGTAATCAACGAAAAAGAAATTAATTTCGAAACGATCCTCCATCTCCTTTTGTCGATAAGCGCGTGCCACGTTCGATCCCGCACTGTACACCAAGACTAAACGTTTCGTATACTTGGCGGAGCGTATCTTGGACCGACACAAATCCGTACTCCATTAGTCCAGTTTTTATTCGGAACTGTACACTTGACTGATTGCTTAAGAATGCGATCCACTGATTGTGAATGTCGACGAGGAGTTGCTTGGGCACTGGAGTTGAGTATCTCCGTAAAAAAAGCGACTGTCTCGAGCTCACGGACCATTAAGTCAGACGGTCGTTTCCCTAAAGCATCGTTGACTCGAATCTCGTTTGCGGCGATATGCAAAGCAGCCCTAAGGAGGAAAATAAGAGAGATCCAGATCCTCCGGTGCTCCGAGTCCGAGGGGGACTGAGTCTCACGACGGATAAAAGAAGTCGTTGTTTATTCCCGGCTAATAACACGGAAAGCGCGCGGTTATCCCGAATCAATTCAACTTTTCTCATTAAGCGCCATCACGCGAAGATCGACAATCAGTCAGTCGCGTTAAACCGACGTAAAAGAAGAAGAATTTGGCCCCGGCAAATGAATTACCACCCGAGAGAATAAACTGCGCTGCGCTTCTTTCGTGCGAATAAAAAAAATCGCGTAATGTTTCAGTTTGAGGGAGATAAACACGGGGCCCCGCGAGAATCAAACAGAATTTACACTCGCGTTTCGCGCGTTTAATCGTCCCGCATGCAGAGCGCCAGTCCGCCGCGTCGATCATTTGCATACTCCCTGAATTTTTCGCCCGTCCGCTCCTGAATACCATTACGGCGCGCAATAAAGTTCAGCGATAAAAAAAAAAGAGCGGGGCGGCGAAAGATAAGCGAGGTGCACTCTCATCAAAGTATGAAAATTCCATGAAAGAATATCTCGCGAGTGCGCGGGAGCGAGGGGCGGTAAAAGGTTGGCGAGCGATGGTTCAGGAGTTCAAACGGGGGAGTGGAATGGTTACCTTGTGCTTCACGTGGAAGTCGATGGGCCGCCGGCCGCGCAGCTGGTCCAACACCTGGAGCAGCGCAGCTTCCGTCAGGGCGGCTACGCTCTCATCGCAGTAGTGCTGGCGCATGATCGTCTCGGCGGCCGGGAAACGCACCCGCCACAGGCTCGCTCGATCATCGCAGCGAAGACCCTGGTGTGGACCCGCTGCCACTACATACATACCCTGCAATGAGATGAAATTTTATTTTTTCCATTCAACGTCTTGCTTCGAGGACAATTAATTGCTCACTCATTGTGTAGTCATATACAATCAAATTGAAAGCTCATTTAATTTGATAGTATTTTACTTTTCAATAAAATGGAATTTTGTGTTTAAATCGTTACTCACACTTTGGGCGGCAGTGTAATGCAGAAGAGCGTCGCAGTGATGCAGCGGAATCCTTTTAGGATAATCCGCGCAGGTAGGCCAGGCGTTGATCGACGCGCCAATTAAAAGTCTCACGTCTATATCTTGCGTTTTTGAGCCGTCCAAGCCAATTTTCAGGATTACGCCGCTCTCGTCTTCCACTATAGCGACGCGGTAATCACCGATCTCCGGCAACTTCGATTCGAAATCCCCTGTCGAGTAAAAAAGTTACGCTCAGATAATGAATGAATAAAACTTCAGCGCTATATAAAAACATTAATCACAGTTAGTACTGCAGGCCGTTGAATGATAGCCTACTGTGGAATTGTTTTTTGGGCCGATGTAAAATTTATGCGACGCGAAATCACTGAGGAAAAGGGCAGAGCCGCGGGCATAAAAGATGCAGCAACTCCGGATTAAAGAAACTGCAAGTGGAGGAGTAAACGCGAGGAGGTGCCACTTCGATGATTTACTTTTCCGCGCCGTTTGCTTATTCTCGGTTGGCTCATTATTTTAAATTACCACCGGCTATTATTTACTAGGAAATACTCAAAAGAGAATTTACTCTTACGTTTAAAATTTTTTTTATTACTAGGAATACTATTTTCGACGAATAGCATGAATAAATTTTAACAATACGTCTGATAACAAAGCTGGATCGATTTTTTAAGTTTTAATTTTTTAACGAAAATGTTGTACCTGGACCGAAGAAAATGCGACAGTGATCTGGTTGCTTCAGTATTTTATCCAGAACTTCCGCGTCCACCACCTGACCGGGTGTTATGCATAGTCTTTCATCTGCTCCGTTGATGGCCTCTGCAAGTATTTTTAATTAAAAATTAGCTTAAAATTATTTTTAGCGACGAAGCAAGATATGTACCTACATTAATCAGGTCATGTTAAAAAAATACTCGCGATATTATTTTAGGAAAAAAACGTTTCACCTACTGATTAAAAATAATTTCTTTCAATAATTCACAAGTATAATAAACTTCAACGAAATCAAACTTATTCTTATAGAAATACCAGTTAATTAAAAAATAGTATATTACGTACCGAGGGTGGAAGCGGATTATTTGCCCTCCGAGACGTTTTTCGGCCGAGCGAAGCGAGGT
>JAWWEN010000020.1:11045214-11088610 GCA_035582955.1 Sycophila texana | reverse complement strand
CTTTTTTTAAAAATTATAAAAAACTATATACTTTTATTAACAATTATTTGACAAACATTATTTCCGCCTGGGTAGTTAATCTTATATAACTAATTAATTCTTTTATCTAAAAGAAAAATAAATATTAAAAATTTGTAAGTATATAGTTTTTAAAAATTGTTTGTAACACTTGAAACATTATGATTTATAAATTACATGAAAACACATTATAATTAGATATAAATTATCTTCACAGTGCCAAAGTCCATATATTTTATCTATAAATATGTGCAAAACCAAAGACTCAAGTTTTTGCAAAGGAGGAACAAAGCAACAAGTTATTCATGGCCTACACTCAACCTATGACGCATATTTTTCTCGAATTCCGCAACTCCAGTTTATTTATCTTTTACGTACATAGCAGCAAAATAGCGAAGGATAGGTATATACCGAATGCCAATGGCAAGGCAAGGTTTTTTTTCCCAAAGAGTCTCGATGAATCACGTCGTGCGCTGATTACCATGAACTTCTAATAAAACTTTATTTTCTCTCTGCTTTCGCGTACAACCCGAAAGCTACTGATGAAATACACCGACGATCAGGTCCATATACGACGCTTCGTCCGAAAAAAAAGAATCGACTCCGATTCCTCCGAAAAAAGATTCCTCCAGCTCCAGATGTGCTATACACAATAAGTGCACGCTACGAGTGATATATAGTTAATTACTTAACTGCACGCGGTGACATAGTTATATATACCGCGGAACTGGAGCGCACACACAAAAAAAAAAAATAATTGTATTAAAACCGCGAGGTCGTCCGCGCGGAATCGCACGCGGAAACCGCAGTTCGCGGCCCATATTCATCGCAACAGCATTAATTAGCATTGGAAAAATGCTCGGTACCTTTCGCGGCAACAGGTCAGGTTAGCAGTCGCGGAACTCCAGCCATAAGTACTCCGTCGCCAATTCCAGCCGCGCGTACCGCAGCAGCAGTAGCAGCGCGGACAACATGGTAACAAGTCGCATCGTCGCGAGGCTCTTCTGACTTCTGATTTATTTATACATCGTACACCAACGGTATCATACAAGTACTCGCTGATACCTTTATTATCCGCGAGTCGTCACTCGCTGGCGGCACTTTAGTGGCGTGCACCGTGCGTTGGGTCGCGCAGGCGCACGCGCGCGGCGAATAACAGCGGGGCTCGCGATCAGCAGCGCAACACCTTCGCGCGCGTAGGAGGCGAGATTTCGGATTCCCACACGCGGAGTCGCATTCCGGGACGCGCATTCCCGTGCGCAGGGGACCAGCCGCTCCCTCGCTGGAGTGCATGGCCGAAAGGAGAGCGGCGGCAGTCGGAGGCGCGAGTGAGAAAGAGAGAGAGCGACGGAGGGAGGGAGAGGAGGCTGCCTCTAGTCTATATACAGTCACCCGTTGCATAGGCCGCTGCTGTTTAACGGTAAAGTGATGCACCGCGTATTTTCGGAATCGTCCTGACGGCCTCGGCAGCGGAATGTCGGGCTACCACCAGCAGCAGCATCGCCGTCGGGGCAGCGACGCCTCCCTCGACGGCCGGACGGCGTCTGGCAGGGAGCTCGACGAGGACGAGCAGTCCATCATCGACGTCTTCGAGTTCGACGACACTGCCCAGGACAGATGGTACGGAGTTCGGGGTTTACCGTTCGACAGGATACTCGTTCTGGGGAGTGTGAAGAGAAAAAAAAGTTTAGTCCGGGCTGACTTGTTTGATATTCGTCGCGTGCAAGTGTCACGTTTACTTATTTAGGAGCAGTCGTTCAATGAATTTGATATAGGTTTTTCTTTTATAACCTTCGTGTATTGTTTGTTTGGGTATAGTTGTATAGGAGAGTTCTTTCTTAAAAGGTGTCAATTAATGTTCCGTTACTTAATGTGTCGCAGGTTGTGTTCCCTTGGCTCATCTAGAAGAAACAGTATCGAGGAGAAGGTAGAAGATTTGGATGCTTGGTTGCACGCTGATGTTTCGGAGCAAGAGGCCAATCAATCTGACAATGGTTTGTTAATTATTAGTTTAGAGCTTTTAATCTTATTGATTTGTTATCAATAGTATTGATTATTGTTTAAGTTTTATTTTAGGTTTCAAAAAGTCTTTTGATACAAGAACGTTTACAAGAATTAAACGTCGACCTAATAGATTAAGTTTTGATGGGTTGGAAGCATCTGGTTCTTCAGATTCGTCACCCTTTTCATTATCAAATGTGTGGAAACATCAAGTGATACCAGAATCTCCTCAAGTAAGTTTCCACAGCCTTAAAGTTTATTACTTGTAAGAGTTGTAATTATTAAAATGTTATTTTAGAATAACAATAATAATAATGATAAGGAACTGAGTGTACAGAAAGAAAGGAGAGATAGTATACCAATGATGTTGCGGCCAAAAACAAATCAGGTTTTAGCAGCTATCTTATCAGAAGGACCATCCTCGATAAGTAGCCAAACAAGCATGGAAGCTTTTATGAATGCAGCTCGTTCAAAAGAGGGTTACAATTCTATACTTAGTGATATCAGTGAGCCTGATGTTAATCATTTCCTAATGAACATATCACAACCCTCACTTTTGTATTCATCAATAATATCCGATGGCAAAGGAGATGAAAGTATACAAATGCCACAGATGTCTGATAGCATGGTAGATTCACAAATATTAACTGATTCTATGATGGAAGCAAGTATGTTCAAAGAAGTGCAGGACACTAGTATGCTCGCAGAGTTTTTGAGACAAAATGATTGCACCATTCTCGAAAATAATTCCTTCTTTAAAAATCTTAATCAATCTGAAAATGATAAAACGTTTGTTAATGATAATTTATGTGATAAAACTTACGTTAATGGAATGGATGTGAATCTAAAAAATGCTAATGAAACATTTGTAGCTCATTCTAATTCTAAAAGAAATGACACTTTTACTAGTTTTCCTTCACCTATTCCAAAAAACGATGCAAACAGTACAAAGATAATATCTCATGAAGAATCATTGAACACAACACAAATCATCTCTGAAGCTGCAGGATCTTTAAATTCTACAAAAACTCTCAATGACTGTGAAGTACCAGTATTTCAAAAAAATGATGTTGTATTACAAAAGACTGATTTAACTTATGAACTGAATTCAACGTCAACGTCTCCACCAAGAATGAAATTGGATGCAACATATGAAACTTCGAATTTTCCTGCTGGCCAAATTCCCCGGTTGAGTGTAAGTACAGTTTCGCTCCTTCATATGTTTGCACATTTTACTGATCAGTATGTACCCTATGGTCGTCCCTGGAACTAATTTAAACCGTCATTACAGGGATCAACCGAAAATTGTGGAAATTTACTGGATGCAACGTTTGATGCTATCCCCAATTTGCGATCGGAACTATTGCAAGAAGTCCAGAGGAGTAGCGGAAATAAATACGATGCTACTTTTACTAGTGCCCCGCTGCCAAGTGTCGAACCCAAGCTTGACGTCACTTACGAACGCTCAAGCTCAGCCGAACCACTTCCCAGCAAATATCTTGACGCAACCTATGTACAGGTGCCATCATTGCATCAGCCTGAATCTCAAAGCGCAAATCAACCGTGTCTTGATGTGACTTATGAGCCTACGCAAGTCAATTCTAAGTTAAGTAACGCTGCCGGCACGCGCCGAATTAGGTACGATATTTAACCTTCTGTTCTTTAGCCATAAACAAACGTAGCAGTAACTAATTATTTTTCTCCTTTTACTTTTTAGTTATGCGAAGAAAAGTGCAAGCCACTCTCAGATGCCTCTGACGGACCAAAATCGCTTTAATACCTACAGAAAGGACAGCAAGTTCGGTGGACGCTTGTCGAAAGCCCCGCAGGCGCATGAGAGTCAGTTAAATAGGACCTCAACGGTACCACTGCAACCCAATGCGCCTACTTCAAAAAGTAACGACAACTTGTACCTACAGCGATTTAGTACATTCTCGAAGAAAACTACAAGCATATTGAAAAATAACTTAGCCGCTGCGGAGAACAATGCAGCGGAGAACGATTCAGGCAATAAAACGGCGGTGAAGCCAACAAATAAAATACCCAGGCACTGGCCTGGGCCGGCACCTCGTCAACTATCGAAACTTCCTCATTTGTTTCAAAAGTCGAATCCTAATCTGGGCTCGACCATCAAACCACCGGGGAAACTGCTAGAATCGAACGCTACATTCAACAAGGGATCGCAACCGAATGTTTTCAGTAATATGTATGCATTGGGCAGGTTCAAATCGGAGCAGCGTCTCTTGCAGCTGAAACATAGCGTCGAATTCCCACGGGGCAGTGGCACTAGTCGTTCTATGGAAAGCATTGATAGCACCGCAAGCGCACATAGTGCCCCCGATTTGGATGACCGACTCAGTTCGTGCTCCGACGTAAGTCGAGCCTCGTACATCGTGCAATCGAAAAACGTTGAAGCGCTTAAGAAACTTGCTTGTGTCGAAGAATTAAGTAAGATCGTAATTTTAGTTTTGAAAGTAGAACTTTAATTATTTTATTATACGGATATATAATTTCATTCCAAATTATGGTATACGATTTCAGGTAAAAAAGTCGGAGGATCTACGCCTTTAGTGAAAGGACGTCAAGTTATGGATGACACTTGGGTACAAGAGAAAAATTTACCATCGCCTATTCTCAAAAATGGCGTTGATCGTTACATGAAAAGCACAGAAAATGTAAACGCTTTACCAAATGAGGATTCTGATTTTAGTGCAAAAACGAGCTCGCCGTTGGTTATTAGCCCTGCCATTTCCGATCAAGCAATAAACATAATTGGTTTGTACTAGTCTATAAAACGTTATAGAATGAAATATAGGTTTTACAATTCTGTTCCAAATGTGTTTAGGTAATGACGACGGCGGTATTGAAGCAACAAAAGAAAATATTCAAGCAACGGAAAATGTTCCGCAACAAGCGAAACAAATCAAAGTGAGTATTGCTAATAAATTTTATAGAAACTAAAAGCAAATTATAATATTTTAAAAATTTTACCTGTTACAGGTACCGAATACAGTATCTGCCCCTGCGAATTCAACGAAACTAAGGCGTCCCTCGAATTGGACGGGAGCGGCAAATAAAGTTGCAAATGGTGCCGTAAGTGGAATTCCGAGACCAGCGTCCCGTATACCTGCTCCGAAATTTTCGAGACCAAATTTAAAATGATTGAATAACGACTGATTTGTAAAAAGTAAAATATTGATTAGGTCGTGCAAACAAAGCAGTACAAACTTACCGGATTGTGCGAAAAGTTGCAACAGTAATTTTACATATAAATGACTATTTTTCTATTTGAGTTACTGTAAATACATAAAAAAATGAAACTAATGACATTGAAATTTTGCTATATAAGAAAGAGAAAAGATAAATGCACGATCTTGGTATTTTGTATACCTTTTTTAAAGTGTTTATAATATTTGCCATTTTTTAATTGGAAAGCGTACTATCCTTTTTACGGATAATCAGACTGCCATTTTGCACTCTGATAACGGAGTACTTGTATAAAAATAGCTAAATATTACTCTAATTTTCAAATATGCAACAAAACGCATTATTAAACATTGTTGCTTGTTGTTGCAGTATCTTAGTTTTAATGTTGAAAAATCTGAATTGGATGGCGTTTGTAAAGTATATAATTTTTATAATTTGAGAGCGTATAAGATGTGTTTTTTTTTCTTTTACTTTTTGTACACTCAGCCAATTTGCAAATATTTTTATATCTAATCATTCACTTACTTTCATAGTTACAAATGATCAGTAGTATAATTATAGCTAAATATTTTTTTGACACCCATATGAATTTTTTAATAGATATGTAAAAATTTATATTTGACTGAATGAAATGTTACACTCTTAAAAATGTTTTGAACACTAATTTTTAAATTATAGACTACCGCAACATACAATTGATATATATTTGAAATTTACTAATTTATTCATTTGTTATTGTTGCTTTAAATTAAAAAAAAATGTCATAATGAAAGTACATGATTTTAATTTGTAACAAAATGTAATAATATATTTTTACATATTAATTAATTTCCTATTTTCATTAAAGATATCTTTTAAAAAGTGATATCATGTTCAAAGAAAAACTAGAATATGAAGATTGATGAATCAACTATAAAAAATTTAATTCAAAATAAAAAATATAGATTTCTCCGTTTTTTTTTTAAATAATCGAGGTCTTGAAATAATTATAGAAAAATTCATAGTCGTACTACTAAAATAATTTAATTATTTCAAAATGAAGATTTATTTTAAAAAGCGGTAAATCATTATTTTCATATTTATCATAAATTAAAATATTGATGCAAATTTCACCAATATCTTAAATGCGTTTAGGATGCATCTTAGCTTGATAAATATTTATATAGAAAAACTGATATGTCAAATAATTTGTAAATAGTTTTTTAAAATTTTTTCACTACAATTGTTACTTGCTGCATAATTTTGTGAACCAAGTGCCTTTAAAATGAATGTGGCTCGTGAACAAAAACTACGTGTTCAAATTATTAAACAAATATAATAAAATAAGCTGTTTATCGCCATTATTCAGCTCCCAAAATGTACGAAACTTTTTACATATCGGAGAAAAGCATTTTATAAGAAAAAACGCTTACAATGTAATCCGTATTGATTTCATAATTTGTTTTTGAGATTATATTATTGTATACCAATGCGAATATATTAAATTAAACTAAATTTTTAAATTAAAATTGTTCTTAGCTTACTATACCTACTAATGGTGAGGGTCAAAGTGAAGATACTTAAAGCAGAAATGTTAATGATTATGAAAAAAAGTTTATTGTTTCAAGAACACAGTGCTTAATCGTTTTTCATATTGTTAACGCAATAACATATGGAAAACAATAACATATAGAAAAAATTAGTGTAAAACACCTGCCATCAATTTCTATGCCATAAAATTTAATTACAGACTAGACACACTGTATGCCATATTTGTTTCTGTTTATATTGCTTATCAACCATGGTATACGTTTAGTGTGCGATAAAAATAAAAGTACATGAAATTATCGTGGCAAATGGATTTGTAAAACAAAATATTTTTGCATAAGACTTTGTAAAAAAGACTACTTTTTCATTAAAATTTATCGGTTCATTATAATGCATATTAAAAATTGGCAAATGCAATTCAACATCGTAAAATCATTTAGCGGAATGTTCGCCACCCGATAGACAACTAATTATGTCTTTGTACAACGTTTAACAGTATGCCCTTCTCTCATTAACCACCATTTTTTCCGCATTTCCAACGTCTATCTTACCGAAATATTATTACGCCTCTCTTCGCTCAATGTACACAATTCATGCTTATATTTATCAACTCCTAAAATTAAGTACATGATAATCGATTCTTTAACAAGAGAGTTAAATTTACTCTATGAAAAAATGCTGCACATCTCGTCTTCTACAAATAATACTGTACTGTTTTCGCATTACACGCCTGTAACGCACTAAAGTCGCATTTGCCAGTTCTCTTTTCTTTATTTCTTGTTTACACTTGATTCAAGATGAACACATAAAGATCATTCTTCAATGCAGTAGACGAGTTTATTTTGCCATTTACGAAAATTGACCAGTAGTTCCTGTAAAGCCTGAATTCGCTTCAAAAAAGCACGTTATAAAATCTCTGTTAACGGCTTTGAAGAGAATTGCACAACTCGTTTACGGTTCTTCTCATGAAAATAAACTGCTTTTTTCTAACGCGGGAAAGCATTGGCAAGATTTTAATTTCTTTTTGATATAAAACTAACTTTTTTTAAGTAATAAAAAAAAAATAATATTAATGTAAAAATGATGATAAATGCAATGTACAAATGTAAATAAGATTAATGACTACGAGATCGTTAAAATAAGCTTTTCGCTCTACAGTTAAACCGATTATTTTCATGGAATCCACGAAGCGAATATGTTTGCACAATAATGACAAGGGCGAAGCCTCGGGCTAGAAGTCACTTAACATTAGGCTTCGTCGTTGTTTCTTTATTCCTTCTAAAAAAAAAATCCAAACGCGATACGTCGACGTGTTTTCCTAACATTAAAGAAGGAAGAAGAAAGGAGGGACTGTCGTTGGCCCGTCTCCTATTCGTCGTTTTCAATTGATATGGCGGGTAGGATATGACGATTCGTCGATGCACCGCTTTTAAAGCCGAGCAGATCGATCGTGTATGATTGTCTGTCGCGTGTCGCGTTCAGTAACTTGGACTCGAGGCTCGTACATACATCCCTTTGTAACGTATTATTCACATGCTAGTTTACTGTCGAAACTGCTGAGTGCTATGGCGAATGCTTGAAGCGCGCACAGGGGAAATCGATAATCCATTGTAAAAACGTCCTCTGCCACACGACCGAACTGCATTACGACGTAATCCACTGAAAAAAAAATTGTGTGCACATATTTTAATCGATGCACAATCAGGATTTGATAAAGATCAATTGTTCATTTTAAAAGGCTGTGATTTTTCAAGGTCGAAATAATCATGAAATTATTAAATTTGAAGATTTCTGATAGGGTGTATCGTGACTTACCATCGGTATCGTGAACTACTTGAAAGTTTTTCACAGAAGCCTGAGTAACGCGACCATGGAAATTGAGGACGTACGATTGCGTGTCGTCGTTCCAAACTGGGGTTTTGTTATGCAATTCTATCAAATTATCCATATTCTTTGATTTGTAACATTCTGCAATGAAAATAATAATTAATGATCTCTCGTGTTAATTAAAAGTTTTAATTCTGTTTACGTTTATTGACAATCCAATAATGACCTAATAAAGTTTCTGACTCATCTCGAGGACATATTTCGACCCTTTTTTGATCGGGCGTCATTCCTGGAATGATAACTGTCATTTTGCGTGGCCCTTTGAATCCCAACACATTTGTGTCGTATATCACAGCTGCCAATTCTTGCCTGGGATGAGATCGCCGCTCCTCTCGCTTATCGTCTTTTAGTTGAGAATAGCCGTTATCGTATATAGTAAACTGTGTACCGAGTAAATTCGATCGCAGTTTGCCGATAAAGGCTTCACCTCCTCTAGATAAATCAGTCGGGTCGGTAGATATCAAATAGTTACTAGTCTTGCTTCGTTTTCTTTTTCGTCCAGCAAGTAGAAACACCTGGTTAAAAACATGTGATGTGTTTAAAAACATAAATGTTAATTCTTTGACAATCATTTTGTACTACATTAAGTACTAGTAACTTACCTTTTTACCATAATCGCGTTCTAAATGAAGAAAATACGTAGGATAAAATCCGCGATCCATTCCTTTCCTATCCCGCGTTATTCTACACTTGTAATGCATCTTTTTATTGGCTGGTTGTAATACAAACTGTTCAATGTTTCCTTCAACGTTGCCTTCTAGTTCTGGGCTAGACGAATGGTTATCTCTGTTGATAACTGTCATAGGGCCATCTGACGGCGCTACCCTAAGAGGAGATGCACATGCAAGTGTTTCCGTCGGGGATTGAAGTTCTATTGGAGAAGATTCCTCATCTGCTCCATCATAAAAAACACCTTCACTACTAATGTCTATAAAGAATCAAATTTTTTCATAATTTAATGTAACAAAATGTATTGACATATTAAGCTGTACGTTACCTGTAGTTATATCAGTCTCCATAGTCCTATTTTCAGGCAGTGAACTAATGTCAGGATTACCTGGAATCATATTGTACTGTAAAGGGCCACAGTAACCTGTAATTGACACATAAACGAATAACAGCAAGAAGCATTGTGTAAACTAAAATAAAAAGAAAATGAAAATAATGATTGCATAGCCAAAGCAAAACACTTGTATCATACCATGTAATTCGCTTTGCCACACGGATGAACGACCAGTCAGCTGGGCACTGGAAATATTAGAAGCTTGAACCATTCCACCAGCGCCGGTTTGTCTCTTCTGCTTCATTTTCTGAGCAATCAACTGCCGCTAAAATAGACAGGACCAATAAATATTCCATGCCTAACAGCGCATTGTCAGGTCAACTCTTCCATGAATTATTAATTCAGAGTGATTTGTAAAGTTCTCCAAGCGTACGAGGCGACTTTCTAATTGCCTATCGTTTTCCACTTGAAAAAAAATACCGCGAGCACTCGTTTTCTTGGTTAATCAGCGGAAGTGGAGCACCGATTCATTAACCAAACACTAATCCGACTAATTGGAGCAGCGAGGGGTGAACCTCCAGGCGGAGAACGCGGCGGTGCCTACTGCAGTCGCCGAAAGATCAAACAATTCGCTCGATTGCTAAGCGACTTTGCGCCCAAACGAGGATGAAAAAAAAAAAAACGTCGCGAGGTGAATCACGCCTCCCGCATGCAAAATACACCCGACCCGCATCGAGAATAATCGAAAGGTTATGCAGGAGCGCAGGGGTTGGGGGAGGTCGCGTGCCACCGACTATACATATAACGCGTAGGTATACATCGCGAACTTTTTCCGCGAGTCGTGTGCCGCCGTGGAAAAAAGGAAGAAAAACGCGCGGTTCGGAGGATCGCTTACCTGTTGCTCGAGCTTCTGTTGTCGGAGGTCCAGCGAGGTCATTTTGGCGGGCGGTGGACCAGGTGTCCCGATCTCGCTGACGCGGCCGGAGGAGCGGACGTTTAGACGGTCGGATCGTCTCTCGTTGTTGCGAGTCGCGCGGCGGCACTGCGAGTTTGTTTATGCTTCACGTCAAATACGCGTACTACACAACGGTGTCCCCGCGAGGTGCGCACGCGCCCGAATAACCAAGGCAACCGTCGTTCGTCCATAACTCCATTTCTGCACGCACGCGTAGGGTCTTTTATTTTCATTTTTTTTTCCTTTACTGTCTAGGGATTTTTTCCTGACCGGCGAAAGTGGATTGATTTAGAAAGTTGAAAAATGAGAAGACACTTTTTTTTTTTGTTTATTTCGTTTCAACAAATTTAGCATTTATTGAGTACGTTGAGTTTTCTTTTTTTTTTTTTACAAAAATATAGAGTAAAGTGTCACGATTTCATGCTCCCTTTAAGCTGACATCTGAGGCTCTGTCATCTTCGGAAAAGGAACTTTCCTCGACAGCCTTATCTCTGAGTAAAGCTGCGGGATTTCGTTTCATTAGCTGCACTTCAGCGTTGACTGATAATTGAATTCCTGTCAATTTAGTCAGTACTGATCTTTTAGCAAGACCAATGTCTCTTCTGGGTTCTTGTACTTTCCTCTTGTATGGTTTCTTCTCTGATAAATGATTAGTTATGATGTGTAATTCTATTTTTTGTTTCGAGGTCAGTTTTCTGCCACATATATCGCATAGGAATTTCTTTCCCATGTGTTTTGTATTAATATGTTGCTTAAGATTTCTATTGAAGTAGTACAGACGATTACAATTTTGATAAGGACAAGGAATTGCAGGTCTATTATCATCGTGACTGATACTGTGTCTTTTTAGTCCGGTTTTTGTTCGATATTTTTTATTACACTTTGAACACTGGTAGTCTGCAAATGATACAAAATTTGTTAAAATAGGTAACAAAATAATAGAATATAATTGTTTTGACTTACCAACTTCATGTTTTTCAGATTTCTGGTGATTTACTAAATCTCGCCATTTTTCAAATACTTTTGAGCATGAGCCAAGGGAACATGTATAAGTATTCAAAGATTTACTTTTGTGATGAAAAAGATGTCTTTGATATTTTCCATGGCATATAAATATCTTTCCACACTTTTCACAAGTATATCTAAGAGAATTTTGATGAGCTCCCATATGTTCTTCATAACGATTTTTCTTTCTAAAAGAAATATTGCATTCTTTGCAAAACAGTTTTCGGTCTGAATTATGAGCCCGAGAGAAGTGTCTTTTTAGATTACTCACAGTACTTATACTAACAGAACAAATTGTACATCTGTAAAAATATAGTTTTTATTAAAAGATTTTGTTAAATTTAATATTAAATAAACGCTAGCGTTAAATAAATGTTTTAAAATGGTAGTAGTACATACTTATACATTTTTGCTGCTGCACTGTGAGATTGCAAGTGACGTTTCAAATGCGATGAATTAGTATAAGATTTATCACATCCTTCGTGAGTACATTTGTAAGGACGCTGAAAGTACGCATCAATTTAAAGTTAATTCTATATATTAAATTTAAAAAAAAATAGGTTTTAATATGGGGTGCTGCATACCTCATTATTATGAACATTCATGTGATCTTTAAGTCGAAAAGGCCTATGAAATGTGGCTTTACACCCTGGTACCTTACATTTATATTTCTTTTTACGATTTACTTTTGCTTTTTCTGCACCATCACTTTCTGAGGCAGATTCAAAATCAGGATCCCACCCCATTTTGGAGCAACTTTTGGTGGTTATCTTCTTACCCTTTAAAAATTTATCTGCATTCAATCGAGTTATGACTGTTCTCCATTCATATTATCACTGCCACTGCATGTCAATATTTTTCAAACGAATTGTTTAATTTAATTCTAATAATTAATCTAGCTTTAAAGCAAAACAAACAATTCCGATTTCCTAACCACGTGTTGAAATTTCAGTGACGTAAGTAGGGGGTGATCAGGCAACAAAAGTGGCCCCTAGTAACTTGCTTCAGTCTGCTAAACAAAAATCACTAGATTCAAATTTCGAAAAATAGATATCAAAAGTTGATTTTATAAATTAATATAATTCACCATTTAAAAGATTGTTATAAAATTTATACTGAAAGTAAATCAATTCGTAAAATATTTTATTATTTTTAATTTAGATTTAAAGTCAATTTAAGTGTTTAATTTAAAATATTCGTCTCGAAACCTTTTATTTTATAAATTTACTCATTTGTACCCATTATAATACATTATTCCAAACTGTAATATAACTTTTTTTAAAATAATAACTACATATTCTTCACAGTGAATTAATTAATAAAATTGAAGAAGAATTAACATGAGAATTAAAGATATAATAAAAATCAAATTAATTTGAGAATTACAGGTATCCCTTCAAATAAAAATTAATAATAATTTCATAAGCATCAGTACTTTATTAACAGTGTTACACGCACATCATACATAGAACAACCTTTACTGATTATAAGTATCTAGTACCCAACACATGTATAGAAAGGGCCTTTGCTTTTGTTTTTTTTTTTCGTTTGCTTGTGTGGTTTTCATTTTTTTTTTTTGTATACCTTTAGTTTATTTTTTTTTCTGTTTATTTTTTTTTTCGGTTTATTTTTTTATCTTCATCACAAGTCGTTATCTGTATGCCATGTCCGCGTTATATTATTTTTTTTGTTTCTTCTCCTCTCACGTATAAATCACGCGCTCTTGCCGAAGTTCTCGTCTGGATCGTCAGGATTCCGTTTGATCATACGGGGGAGGCGGAAGAAATATGACAAATAAAAGAAAAACAAAAAAAAAATAGTAAAAAAAATTAATAATTCAATATAAAGTACAACAAAAAACGAAAAGTTCATAATAAAACGCTACGCGCGTTTTTTTTTTTCGAGTGTAAAAATTACAAAGTCTATTGTATGCGTTATATCATACTGCCGTCTAGACGAGCGCGCGAGATGCTAAGGAACTTTTGCGAATGTCGCAAAAAACATGGGGGAGACTTCTCTCTCGCCTTCTTTTTTACTCTTATTTTTTTTTTAAATTATTCCTCGCCTCTTCTTAAAACCTTAAGACTCTTTTTCTTTTTTTAGTCTTATTTTTAAAGTAAGAGGGCGGAGAAAAATTGAATCGCTCGTCGGGTTTAAGAAAGAAATGCAAAATCACAAAGGTAATAGGTGGAAGCGAGTCGTCCGCACTACATGAGGGAGGATCGAGCGATCGCTTTCGTTCGACAGTGACAGTAGCGATCCAACTTTACTTTTTTTTTTCTTTTGTTGCGGCGCTATAGTAAAGGAAACGGACGCTCGGTTTCGTGGGCGTACATAGAAATGAATGCGGGTGATTATAAGTATAGTTCCGGATTATCATTCGTTTCGTTGGGCAGACAAAGTCCACATGCACGACGTAATTCATCGTTTACATCGAGAAAATGCCATCGAGACTTCTCTGCCTCATGTCGAAGGTCACTTTGTAAACGTGCTCACACAAAAATTACAGTCGCAGTTACAATTTTTATTCTTTTATTCTTTCGATAATGTCAATTACTCCGTTTTTTACAGTCGTTTGATTATTCATATTTATCATGCATTCGTTAAATCGTTAGAAAATGTTGAGGCACGACAAAACTTCACTTGCGTTTACAAGAGCAATTTGATTTGGACCGATTAAACTGTTTTTGCATCAAGTTACGTATTTTTTGCTTTAACTCAACATTTCCAGCAGACTACGAGAACTTGTCAAGCAGAGACAAACTTACAAAAAGAAAATTTACAAAAATTTCATTTTAAACGCATCTTCGCAGCTGCGTTTATTTTGATCTTGGCGAAGATTTATTAATTCATTGTTATAACAGAACGAAAAGTGAGAAAATTAAATGTACAATTGTCGAATGACTCGTATAACTGTAAACAATATTCACATACAAGAATTAAACGAATTGGGCCCGGTGCTGCTGAGAAGGAAAGTCTATTTTTCTCTCTTTTAACTTTCCATCCCCTCCCCATGGCGCATATTAATTCATATGAGATTAGATTTCTCGATTTAATACTCCGTTATTGATATCAATATTTTTTTTTTTATCGTATTACATGCTTCGACAGCGAACTTAGTTTTTGTACGCTCTTCATTGTCGTCTTCTCCCTCTTTTTTATTTTCTTCATTTAAAAAATATAAAACGCTCTCTGCGATCTTCGCGGAAGATTGCCGGGTAACACGGTTACGCATTTTTTATTTTATTTCTCTCATTTTCACCATCTCCTTTCAACGTTATTGCTCTCCGCCCTCCGCCACGCTTTTCGTCGCGTTACAACTACGCTTCGTCGTGTGCCTTTTTTTTCATATTTATTATTTTTTTTTTTTTAATTCTAAACACCGTCGAAATCATTCGTTTTCTCCCCGCAAGAAAATTTATTCGAGTCAAAACAAACGTTGACTATCTAAGTTTGCGCTTTCACAGTTCACGCGAACGGAAATCGACTTTTTTTTAAACCGTCAAAAAATAGTCTTGTTTCTTTTTTCTTGCAGTGAGAAATTACATATTATTTTTTTTTTTTTGTTAACGTTATCATTGTACGCAATCTACAATACGTTAAATCTGTATCTCACGTTACTATACTTTGCATGTAAGTAATGCTTATTTTCCAAACGCGTGCGTGCGTGTCTTTTATTCTCTTTGTATTTACTTTTTGCATATCGCGTGCATCAACACGCATTTATACCGACCCAGTTTTTTTATGCAGCTCTTAAAAATCGCTCACCGCGCACCCCGTGACGGGGGATGCTCGTATATTGACAAAATCATATTGAACGTAAATTTTTAACAAAAGAATTTATCCCTATTGTATTGAAGTTCCGCCGTGGAGAAATTTCGATTGCAGACTTCGCCTGCGATTGAAATTGAACTACAACAAAAGTTACATAATTCTGTTTAAAAAAAAAAACGCGTACAATTAAATTGATGTAAGATCACGAAGCCCTACAAAATCGGACCCGAACAAAAAAAAAAAAAAAAAAAAAAAAAAAAAATCGCCCCATCGCACTTCCGTTTCGTCTATCTCAAGTTCCCTTTTGGTCGCTCGACAAAGCGCACTAGTTTTAAAAAAACTTTTTACTCCTGGCATCAACAAGATGTCATACTCGATTCTTATTTTTTTTTGTCTTCGATCATTTCGCGCTTTAGTTCAGCGCAGTAAAGAAAATCCCAATACACGCGAGTAGCTTAAATACACTGGGCTATATAATGCGTGCTTAATGAGAAAATCCTTACTCGAGGATTAATCTTACGGGTACATTATTTTATGATGCTTATGAGTTTATGCGCTACCGTACTAAAGAAAAACATACACCATCGTAAGATTATTTATTAATATTATTATCATCATGTTTTTTTTTTTGTCTTCGCCGTCGTCGTTGCGAGATCTGAAAAGATACTTTTTTTTTTTACTTTACTTATTCATTTTGTTTTCCTCCTACTATCCATCACGACTGGTTCACTGAACTAGCATTCAAGTTACGACATCACAGCATTACTTGTTAGAAAAATTTTTAATCGGACTTTTAGTGCAATACTTTTTTTTTTCTCTCTACATTCTGGAAAAGTTACGATTAAAGCTTTAATCAGTTTTACTTGATCGCCACGTCGTCAATTAAAAAAGAGTTAAAACTTCCTCATTACTTTCCCTATTGACAGTGAGTCAATATTAAACTTTAAGTAGTAGCATTAATTCATAGATTTGTAGGAATTTTGAATTGATCCGATTCTCCGAATCACTAATTTACGAATAAATTCGACATTCGAAGGATGGAGAAACAACGCATTGTTTTAATATATATTTTCTCGCAACTACGAGTTCAGCAATTTTTACTGCGTTACTTCTTTTTCTCATTGTTTCACGCTAGATTTTATTATTTTCGTTACTTAAAGCGACGACAAAAGAAACTCCAAACGAGAAACGGATTTAAAATAAGAACAAAATAGGCAAAGCGTTTCGCTCTTTCTTAGATTTAGTTGTTTTATTTTTTTTAAGCTCACTAAAAAAAACAGCATTTCAAGCTAAATGTTATGCAATTATTGGAAAACCTCCACTAATTCTATGCAAAGTATAGCTTGTAGGTTTCTTATCACCTTAAAGACCCGAGGGTGCATTCGTGTCTTATTTATAAATTGTCCCATGAATTTAAAGAAAAAAACATTTTAATACAAATAAAGAAAAAAAAATCAAAAACCAACAAACATTAGAAACCATATGTATAATATACTTGCATACGGCTTTATCTTTCTCAAAAATTTTATGTCATCCATCAATGATTTTATATTTAATATAAGTCGCTCATTAATGAAATTACCTCGAGAGTATTACGTATTTACAATTGAACGCTTCAATTATCATTTTTTTTTAGTATTTTTAAAACCTTTCATTACTCTGAATCCAAACTCTTAATAGGTAAAAAAGGTAATCTACAGCATGAAATAATTTAGCTCCAAATCGATCGTCTGTCCTGCCTTGGCCATCAAATTTCGGTATGATATAGAAATTTTCGCTCGAAACTCTTTGGGATTTCAGGTGAAACTTATTTCAATCTGGATCTGAATTTGAAATAATCTTCACCACGTCCCACGTTAATCTTAGATAGAACATTTCATTGAAAATTCGAATTAAAATTATTTAACATTAAATTTGATTATTTCAGTTTTTCTGAATTGACTAGTTTGCTGAAATTGGTAAATCGTTAAAATGCTAACTATAATTTTAAGTCTTTTAATAATGCAAAAAATTAAAATTTTTTCATGCAATTTTCAATTCAAATAGATATTTTATGACACAGTTAGTACACACTATCTACTGTAATACAGTGTGTAACAACTGTATGCAAACAAATACATTTAATATATTTTTAACGATTAACCAACCAATGAGAAATTTAATTTTCAATGAAATAGTTCAATTGAGAAACATCCATTGATGCAAATTCATATTCGAAAGTGCTTTCTGTCCCCCTCCCTTCGGCGGAGCAAATAAACCATGCTCGTTCTACTTGCTAAATCTAGGTGGTTGTCGCAGTCGATGTATCAGTTCCGTCCTCACGGCTCTGGCATAATTCGGAGTAGCATACTGATCGGCTATGGCAATAGGATTCTGTAGACTTTGAATGAACAGCGGCGAATCTTGTATTTGTCCCACACCGGTTGTTTGGAATTGAAACTGGTTATTTGCGAGGTCCGCAGCCGGATAGTGATTCTGTTGCACGTAGGTCGTACTATCATACTGAGGAAAAGATATTGAGTTGTCGGAGAATTGTGGCATCACTGGAGTACTAGTGTGATAACTGGGATCGTAGGTTTGAAACTGATTCAGTTGGCTCGTTGAGAACGAAGAGGCAGATTGTGAAAATTGACCAGTAGTATCTGGAAACAACACGGAGGTCAGAGTTGGCTGCGGAAAAGTGTCCGGTCTAGGGTAGGCTGATATATTAGCGATGTTAAGAGCAGAGGTACTAAAGTTGTGGTAAGTTTGCCTCGCTGGCTCCAGCTCTTTCGACTGAATAAGCGTACTCACAGCTGGCTTGGCCTTCAAGCCGTTACTGATACCAACTTCGCCGTGCTTCGTTCTTGCCTCGGTAACAAACGGATGGCGCACGTTTACGATGCTCTGGGGAGCACGGAGCGGTGGGAAATTCATCGGCGCTACCTTGGGCACAGAATTCTGCTGGTCAAGAGTTTTCCGAGCGACTGCGTAGGCGCTACTTTTGCTACTTCTATTGCCGTTGCCATCGTCCCGGGAGTACTGATTGTTCTCGCGATGAAAACCTGACGAGATTTGATTGGAAAGCCTAGAGTTTAAGTTACCGATGGACCTCGCCTTGTAGTCCGAATGATTAAAGGAATTTTCCGACTGGAAATTCTTCAATTTCGAGCCGAGTTCGTTCGTGAGCTTTTTCGCAAATTCTTTGGACTTGGTCAGTTGATCGTCGGACGGAACATTGATCGAGCAGTTGGCGCTTCTCACACTACTGAATCTTCTCTCGACGCTTGATTTCACTGAATCTGAAATACCGTTTTCACCAGAAATGTTGCCGTTGGACTTTTTACCGCCGTTCCTCCCTGACGCGTTGACCGAGTTCATAATGATATCCTTGATCTCGGCGGAACTGCCGCTCGTACGAAGCTGCGGCTTCGACGCTCGAATAACTTTATTGCCCTCCGATTCGACTTTACGATCGACTTTGCTGACTTTCGAGCTGAATGATGCATCATCGTTAGAGAAGAGTTTGACGCGATTACTGTTTATTTGACTTTTGGAGAGTACGCTGTTGCTGGACTTGCAGTTGATGGCGACGAGTGGCAGGAGTAAAGCGCTGGCTCACTTCTTGGTCATGATTTTCAGATATTCCAGAGCGTTTTGAGCAGCTGCAGCTTGAGCATCTTTGCTTGTTAAACCTGAACCGTAGCACACAGCCACTGGCAGCGTTGACAGTTGTACAAGACATTGACATTTGCCTAAAAATCAGACAAAAATTATTTTTTTTTTTTATATTTATAAATTTAATTAGTCTTAAAACTTAATTTATAAATAAGACAAATTAAAATTATAACTACAGGAATCTTTATATTCACAAACTGATATATTAAAACTGTATTAAGGTCATTGATCAAATAAATGTAACTATTCTGTATGAATGATATTTCAATTAGATATTTCATTACAAGTTAATAGCTTCTAGAAAGTTTTTTTTTTACAAGTGTTTATATAAAAAGAGAATAAATTGTCTTGAATATTTGTTGTTGATCTTTTAATAACAAAATTATATTATCTTTTAATATAAGTAAGCGAAAAAATAATTTGTTTTTTTTTTTCTAATTTTTTCACATATATGAACACTATTCTTGCAAGAAGTCAAAGGTTAATCAAAACAATTTTCGTAAAATTGTAAACATAAGTACGTCATTGTGGAATTCAGTGAGATGAAGCTAGGGATACTCTCATATTCAAAAGATCCGTTGTGTGTGTTTAGTCGCAAAGCGAAACTCGTGGATATTGATTTGCGAAATTTGAGGTTAAGCGGTGGAGTACGAGCGATGTCAACTATAAAATCGGCCAAAATCAGCCTCCGAAAAAAAGTGGCAAATATTCTAAACAACCTAAGCGACAGTGATAAGAAAAGACAATCAGAAGCAGTATTTAAAAAGGTATTATATTTTGTATTTATATTCTAACCTACCCCATTCTAGTTTTTTAAAATTTATCTTTACTAAATTTGTCAATAAAATTATTTGACAATGTATTTGAATGTATAGTCAGCGCATCGTGTTAGGCTATAAAATTTTGAACTAAATTATAAAAAAGGTAAATAAAATACAAGAAGTTCATACCTTATCGCATAATATAAATACATATTTACGAAATATAAAAAATTTGCACAACAAAATATTTCAATGTTATTACCAAAACAATATTTTCAGTTGACATCATTGCCTCAATATATTGCAAGCAAAAGGATCTCAATATACTTAAGCACCGATAGTGAAGTTAATACAGTACCTATCTTGAAAGATATTTTTTCTAAAGGAAAGGAAGCTTTTGTACCACGTTATGAGGGGCCAAAAATGCAAATGGTCAAATTATATTCAATGACTGATTTTGATCAATTGCCTTTGACAAAATGGAAGATTAAACAACCTGATATAAATGAAACCAGAGAAGATGCACTTGAAACTGGTTAGTATAAAGGTAAAAAGTAATATCTGATTAAAATTATATTAATGGTTTGCTTTTTAGGAGGATTAGATTTGGTCATAATACCAGGGGTGGCATTTACAGCAGATGGAAAGAGATTGGGACACGGTATGGGGTATTATGATAAATATTTAGAATTCTTGAAAGATTTTAAGCAAATGCCATATTTAGTTGCTCTTGCATTCAATGAACAAGTACTACCAGACATTCCATCGGATGAAAATGATTTTCAAATTGATTTAATTTTATCAGAACAAAATAGTTTCCAAAAGACATAATAAAATAAGAGGTTGGAATTTGCATAATCATTTTGTTAAGTAATTTTGTATTTTTCTTACCACTTATAGACTTTTCTTCAATATCCACATAAGTTACTTCAAATTGTTGTTCTGATGCTATTTCTTGCAGGAACTGTACTAAATTCACATCTCCATCATTCAAACAAGTATTCTGTAATAAAAAATGTGCAATTTTTGTTGTTAATAAATAAATATTATAACAATTTAATTTCCATTTTATAAACATTATTTATAAAATACCCACCTGAAGCTCAAAGAGCTTTACACCTGTGGAAGACTTCAAATTTTTATGGAATTGTGAAACTTTATGACTATGTGGAGTGGTCAAAGTTGCAATTTTACTGTCTTTAAGATCCGCATAATGAGCATTGACATTAGCATTTCTCTGCACAATCTATAACGGACAATTTAATATGTATTGAATATTTTTAGTAATTACTAATTTAATAAGGAAGTGGAAATGATTATACCTGTAAATAAAACTGAAAAAGTGTCCGTTATAGATCTTCAAGAGATGAAAATAGACCCAAAAAACAAATCACTTCCACTTCACTTATTCATATTCACATTCACACAATAATTCCAAGTAAAAAAAAAAAAAAAAAAAAAAAAAAAAAAAAAAAAAAAAAAAAAAAAAAAAAACCATTTGAATTGACTTATTGACAATAAATATCTTGTCAAATATCTTGTCATTTCTAAAATATTACTATACTACTATATTAAAATAAAAAGCTTACCTCGTCATCTTCTACATCTTGAGGACGAGTTGTAGTAGTATCTTGTAAAGATTGCCACATCTTGTGAGCAGCTTGCCTTTTAGCCAATTTCTTACTTTTTCCTTGTCCAACTTGTCGATATTTCAAAATTGAACAGACAATAGTAAATTGTCTTTCATGAGGCAGGCCTTTTTCACCTTCCATTAAATATTTTGGTGGTGGCCAATGACGAGACATGCACATTTCTTGCAATGAACCAATTGGATTGTTTATCACTTTTTCCTCACCATAACCACTTTGAATTTCTTGAATATTTTGCGAGCTTAAAGAAAAATTTTCATTTCTAATAAAGCAAACATGATTATCCTATTTTTAAAATAAATTAATTTAAGTCTTCCGAAAAGATGGATTGATACTCACTCAGGAATACTGTTTGGTATTGGAGTCTCAGCATTTTCAGTATTGACACCGATTAATTTATCAAGCACAGCCTTGGCTGCTGCATGTTTTGCTTCTTTCTTGGACCTTCCGGTCCCCATAGCTGAAACAATTGGATCTGCTCCAATTAGCAGGCCCTTAAAGATTTATTACCTTATATATTAATTTTCGATACAAACCAACAACATCAGCAACAGTGACCCGGTAGCGGAATGTTGGCTCATGTATAGCACCTTCAATTTGCACAAGTTCATACTTGGGGGTTGTACCTCTCCGAGATAACAATTCTTGCAAAACAGACACTGGAGTCTTACTTGGTAAAGCTTTCATTTCTAGTCTTGCTGCCTCATCAAGAGGCAGTGCTTCGGACATCAAAGCATGCATTGTAACTCTTGTTTTACTTCGGCGATGGACGTTATTAGAGTGATTAGGAACCACTCCACCAACCATCATATTACCTCCAACTTGTCTGAGTTCCTCAATTCCGCCATCCTGGAGAACAATCAAATATAATTATTGTGATTAACCATATCAGCTGTAAATCATAGTTTAAAATAATTCTGTACCATCATATTCGCTCCAACTTGTGCTCTCAGTTCATCCATTGTATAGTCCTGTGCCCAAAGGAACAAATATCAATTAAACTGCTTAACCATTCTTTAAATTCTCAAAACGAAAACAAATATCTCGTTCAATTCAAATTTTGGAGTAAACTTTACTCTATGAACCAATTGAGCTGAGTTGACGCAATATAAAACTGAATGAAATTGCCTCGTGTAAACAAACTCCTGACATCAGATACATTCCTCACAGCTCAATGACATTCCCCAAATAAAACCCCATACCCTGTGTGCTTCCTTTTTTCTCGGAACACCGTAGCAGTGCAAATAATTCCACGTGTACATATACACACAACGCTGCACGAGCCTCAACGAAAGTTTAGAACCACTCGTTCCCGCGGCATTCGCACCAACGTTAATACAACGTCAACTACTATCTGTTCATCGTAGCGTTTTAATCGCCAAAGAAGCCGGCTCGCAGGTCACCGTCGGCCATTTTTGTCCCCCCCGCGTTAAAAGGACGGAACGGAGCAGGTCGACGGGACGAGGATACGACGGTGTGCCGCCGGGTATACGCGAGTGCTCCGCTCGCTCAACACCTCGGCGCGTCAAAAATTAAAAGGCCGAGCAGCCGAGCTCGGCCCGCGATTATACTCGCGTTACGCACTTACGCCACGGCCGGTATCTCCCTCTCCGTCCGTCTCTCTCGCGGCGCCTCCGCTCCTCTCCGTCCGTCGCGCGATCGACCGTTTTTTAAAGGCTCGCTTACACCAGCTTACATACACCCTCGCCCCGCCGACAATAAGGGGGTTGGTTGCGAGCATCCCTCCGCGTAATATACACATACTCACGGTGTCCGCTCGCGGATCCTGCACACCCCCGTGCGGATCTGTCTGTTGGCCGTCGGCGAGGCTTCCGTGTGTGTGCCTGCGTGTCTTCCTCTCGTCTCGACGTCCCCCGGGCTGCTGCGTGCGGAGTCTTCTTTTGCTTTATGGTGTGCGCCTCGGTGTCTTGTCCGCGATATGCGAGAGGAGAGTAACGCGACTCGAGACGAGGACTCGGTCCCGGCGACTCCGGCGATTAGGCTGGCGACTTCGGACTCCCGCGACGCACTCCCTGGCCCCCAAATCTTCCTCTGCGAAAAGCGAATCCCGCTTTTTGTGACCGATCCAAGTCTCACAAAAAGCTTGATCCGTTTGACGACGGGAAAAATGGTCGGTCGAGACTACCGGAGAATCCTTCCTCGCTTGCGGCTCTCTGCTGCGGTAATGATGTACGCGAGGGCACCGCGAGGCGCGTATGCGCCGTGCGCGGGAGCTTGCACCATGGCGCCACCTCGGGCGCCACGGCCGCCGGTCAATTTGGCCCGTTCTTAAGTATATCTGTACAGGGCGCCGAGGGCCCGAGGGGACTTGACAATGGATCGAATATATATGTTTGTACATCTGCTGTGCGCGCATGCCCGTAATTTGGTACTTTCATTGTGTATAGCTGTATGCATAGGTGTGATGTATCGGCTACTTGGCTGGTTTAGGACAACAGGGCCCGGCACTATTGGGCCAACTATAAACGCTTACAGCTTGAGATTTAAGTACCTAACTTTTATTTTAATTTTATTATATTAATATGTGGAGTTTGACCCAACCCTTTTAAATTGTAGAATAATATACAAAAAACGTAAATATACCACATGGTATCACTTTGTAGAACCTACTCAATAAAAGCAGAGTAATTAATTGTTCTTTTAACAAGTTTTATTTATAGTTATACTTATAATGAAAGTTGCGTTTGAACTATTAAAAAAATATGTTTTTTTAGTACTGTTTATAAATAATTTTTTCTGAAGTATTGGAGAAAAAATATTATTGTTTATATTTAGAGAGCTTTTAAAGCTTTTGCAAGCTGCTGATGATATAGCTATATATACACTCTAAAACAAATTATCAGACTTGTTTCTCTTTTCCTTCTAACTGATAATAAATACACACTGATCAAATTCATATGGGATTTGTGTAAAAACAAATTTCCGAATAAGAACAATCTGCAAAAAGAGTTCATAAAGAGTTCTTTTTTCAGAGCGTGTGCTTATCGAATTATTTCAAAAATTAAATTTATTTATATTTTGTACATGTAAGATTAGCGAGTTTCTGCAGTATAATATTAAAAAACGAGTTTCTATCATTCTTCTAATACATGTCTGACCAAATTTGATTATATCTACTTATTTTTTAATTACAAGATTATAAGAGATAATTAATTTGTTATTAAAATAATGAAATTTAAAATTAATTAAAGTAAAGCTTTTTAGCTTGTAAGTAAATATTCCAATCTCAGTATTATTTCAGTATTATTTGGTTAAAGATAATATTAATCAAAGTAATCAAGGTATGATCATTTAAAATTGCCGCAAATTCAAGGCAAATGAATTAGGATCTAAATTCTTCAAGATATTAGTGTCAGTACTTATGTCAATTCATAAATTATTGTAAGTAGGTATTGAATCATATGAAAATGAAAGTTTCACAGACAAATGGAAATTCACTAACTGGTGATTCATCCCTCTTTGAATAAGAAACTTTTTAACATTAGAGCTTGCAAAGAACTGTCTACTGCAAAGTACATGTTATACAAAAAATATCGCAAAAATTATCACAAAAATATTTTTTTACAATTAGTAAATTTTTTTTTTTTTAATAATTCATCCATCAATGTATCTGTGTTTTCAAGTATTTTCTTTCTAACCAATTTACTTATTTAGGAGAAGATTTAGGATTAAATGTACCAATAAATGTATCAAAAGTATGAAACATAATAATTTATTTAAAAAACTACATCATATTATTTCATTTAAACGTTCATTTTTTTTTTTAAATATTAATAAATCGTAGGGTGTCAAATCTATGTATAAATTTAAAAAATAGAAATTTACAAAATAAATGTTGCTAAATTGATATATCAAACGTTATAGCAAATAAAATATTAGAATTTATCATTTATACACTTCAAAAACTTGATTAGCTTGTTCTAAAAAACTGGCACTTGTAAAATTTAAAACCAAGTACTTCCCTCAGCCTTCTGAGTTTCGTTTAATAGTTAATAATATTTTTATTTCAACGTTGTAAAAAGTTTTTGTTTGCTTTTACTCATTGTAAGTCTTCCTAAACTATTACAAAAAGATAGTGAATCTAAAATCACAGTGAGTGTTGACAATTGCATTGGCAAAAGTCTGCGTCAATAGATCAGAGCATTGATTTTAATGCATAAATATATTTTTTGAACATCTTGGAAAAATCCAATATATTCAATTCACTTACATATTTACAATTACGACTTAAAATGACTATTATACACACGTGAACAATTTCTCCTCAATGGAAGACTTCTTTGAATGCCAATGTTTTCTGAGCTGTTTTTTTTTTTACCACTTCTAATGTTTATCAAATTGAAGTGAAATAACAAACTCAGTTAAACCTCGACATTTGTGTTTACTTTGGAACGATTTAATGGCAATCATCTTTACTTCTGATGCACAACTGCGTAGGTGATGAAGAGAACTTCTTTGGTAACAACAGTTAAAATATTCAGTCGAAGATGTATCAATGATTAAAGTTTGACCATTCTTTACAAATAAATATGAAATTATTAATTTCAGAATTCAAACTTTAGATTGATGAGATGCCTGTGAGAAGTGTCAAAAACTCGTTGATTGATCAAAAGACATTGATTTTAATCAACTGACGAACTTCCAGATTCAGAATCATAAAGCTTCAAATTGCTTTATTCAATGGGTAGAGCCCATGGATGGTTGACGTAACCATATTGAATTTCGGTTAATCGTTTGTGGAAGGCACGATGAACTGGTTGTGCATGATCCAATGTTGGTATGTACAAACCTTCGCCCATAAAATCGATGTATGAAACGGGGCTTACTATACAAGCTGTACCTGCACCAAAGAGCTCCAACAGCTGAAAAAAAAAATTGAAAATTCTCAATAATGCATACAAATACATTTTTTTTTTTTTAAATTATAGCAATTTTTAAATGCTCTTCACACACAATTAAAAATATTTCAAACACTTACTCTTTGCTCTGACAGTAGCTGTACAATTTCTGACATCGTGATTTTTCTTTCTGTAATTTTGAACTGGTTCCATTCTCTTGCTAAAGCAAGGATAGAGTTTCTGGTTATTCCTGGTAGAATCAATCCATTTAATGGTGGCGTTATAAGTTCTTTTTCTGAAAAATCATGAATTTTACATTAAAAAGAAAAGTGAGTGGCACAAAAAAATGGTTCTTTGAGAATTAAATGCACTGAACTGACCTCCTTGCTCGTTAATACAAAATACGAAGACGTTCATGGTACCAGCCTCGGTGACTTGATTGTCTTCTCCATACAGCCAGAGGACCTGCTGCAGACCCTTTTCGGTTGCCTCCTTTTGAACGTGAATTGTGGGTGCATAGTTGCTGCCCATCTTCCGGTCGCCGCAGCCACCGGGCCAGGCCCTCGTGTATCGAGGATCGGCGAGTAGCGAAACACCGCGCATTGTTTCGCCACTTTTAAAGTATGATCCTACCGGGCTCAGGATCACGTACAGCAACGCTGACTCCGACGTAGCTACACCCAATGTTGGCTGCAATTAATAAATGGGAATGTAAAAATAAAGTTTAACTGAATAATTCAATTTCTTTTTTGGTTTTAATATGTGCAGTGATACTTTTTCGATTAATTTTTAAATCTAAATTTTCCTGTATTATTATAATTTCTTTGATTTTGTATTTATCTACGAATTTTTTGATGATGATTATAGTATATTTTCATTTTAACATAAAACTGAATTCATTTAAAAATAGTAAATAATATAAAACAGCTGTTTAAAAGATGTACATTTGAATGAAGTAAAATTTGAAAATATTATTTTGAAATAGTACAGTCTAATTAACTTAATCTTGCGAATTTATCAAGTCGTCGTTTTAAATACACTTGCATTCTTGTTTTCATTGATCTCTTTATCTTTATTTATAAATTTAAATCTGCAATTTCGTTATTATCTAGTGAACGTATGATACGATTGGTGATATTGCATCACATTTACGTGTTTCGAATACAACTTAATTAGGCAATTATCTCTTGGCATTGACAATTTCATAATTTTATTTTCACATATACTGCTTTTCTAGAACATCTCCTTAGTGGATATATGTAATATCAGCACAACGCGACTTTTATATCTAATAGACGCGCTTTTTTTTATCAATCGCTTCCGTTTGTATCTTTGCAATAACATGGTGAAATTTTCCCTCATTAAGAATATTTTCTTTTGTGTTTCAAACATATAAAAAAAAGAGCTATAATTGTGAATAAAAGAAGAGATAACGTCGATTAGTTATATCCCTGGAATTTGCATCATTCACAAAAATAAACGAGTAATAATTCATGACCAATAGAAGCGTGGCGAACACTATACAAACATCTGGAAAGAGAATGAAATTTCGACACGCGCCCAGCGTCGCTTATCGCCTCACGAAAGTAAACGCTACGCTCATAATTCGAGTTCATAAATACATTGCATATTGATAAGGCGCTTAGAGATTAGAATATTTGGAACGGAATATCGCCTCGCGAAGATCGATCGATAGAGCCGACAATTTTTGCGCACTCCTGGCGAATCCTACCAAGGAAAGAGCTCGCGTATCTCGAACGGCAATGACTGCGATCGGACGTTTTGTTTGTTACTAACGCGTAGCATCTGCGGCCCGAGCTCGCGATTGATAACACGCAGCTGAACCATGTCTTATGCGGCAAAAAAAAAAAGAAAAAGAAAGAAAGAAAAAGAAAAAGAACGCGCGATAAACAGCAGATCCCGCGAGTCTCTTTGTACACAGGTCGAGCGAGTTCGATAAACGCGCTCCTCGAACAACATCCCATTAATCTCATCGTCCCGTTCTGCCCGAGCGCTTTCGCGCGACGTTAATGAGTTACTTAAGTGTGAACTTGATGCTCCGAGCCGAATACATAAAATAACGCGGCGGCGATAACAGAGTGGAGCATTCCTGCCGGACTTTTTTCTGTAAAGCTTACGCACGTCACGATCATTGTATCTCTTTGCCGTGAACGGGAAAATCGCCATGAATCAGTTGTTACATCAAGATTTCGGCGCGTCCGCCTTTTACGAGCTTGAAACATCACGCCACGAATTCCCCTGTTATCGCCGTTGAGAAATTGACTGATTAAGAGGCGGGACTTGGGCGATGATGTTGCAAAGTCGATGACGTTGATGACATAAGTGATAACTTCCAGTGCAAAACCCCTTCTCTGGCTCCGATGTGGCACGCAAGAAAATAAAATCCACGCGCGTTGGATTCTTTTTCACTTTTTTTCCTCATGCGAACGTTGGCTTTTACCTCAATCCGCTCAGTCGGGAATACTTACATCGATGCCGATTAACGTCGGTCTTATGTATAAGCTGGAGGCTTCCGAATGCGGGACCCACTCTTGATCTATACTAATTAGCCTGTTTATGCATTTGACTAGCTCCATTCCATTAAAAGTCGGCAGACCGGACCTCACCGCGGAGGCGTTCATTCGTTCCATATTCATTTCGGGCCTGAATACTCGTATTTTCCCATCTACGCCTCGGTAGGCTTTCATACCTTCGAACAGCTGAAAAAAAATCATTACGTCAGGCAGGTGTTTATCGGTTTTGACATGTAATGATGTTAAGCTTACTTTAGTTTTAGATGCAATATATTATTATGGTAGATTGAAGTTGTTAAATGCATTTGATTTAATAAAGCAATGTACAAGATTTACCTCGATAGCATAATGAAGTACTTTGGCTGCTGGATGAAGAACTAAATTTTCGAAAGGCGTAATCTCTGGTACTTGCCATCCTCCGAGTGCTTCATAATAACATATTTTTAACATGTGATCCGTGAAATATTTACCAAATGCTAAGTCGCTGACATTTGGTTTAGCTTGCAATTGATGGGGTGCAGCTAATCGAACTGACATGTCTGTGTACTGTAACAATAATAAAAATACAGGTTTTGTATACTTCTAAAAATAATAATGATTTTAAACTTGTAGTCTTACCTTAAATGTTTTTTCTGGTTGTGCTGCCTCCTGATCCCTGATTTTTAAGGAGGAAGATGAAGAACTCCATCGTACATTTGGTTGAAGTTGATTTAAGAGCCCTCCAAAGGATAAAATCTGTCAACAAGATAGAAAGAAATTAATTTCTTTGTATCAATTCAAGGCTAAACTCAGTAACTCTTTTGGAATTAATTATTCGCACCAACCTGTCTAGTATAATTCATGTTTTACCCTGATAATTGTTCGATGCTACTTGATTAGAAAGAATTTAAGAAACTCAAATTTTAATACAGTCAGTTACTTTAAGTGTCACAATAAATAATAAAAAATGAATTCAATCTTTATATATCACAGCGAATAAAGTTTGATCTTATCTTTTCTTCTTGCTGATTGTACAATAACGAGCCAGTTTGGATACACGAACGATTTTACTATTTGTATTTGTATAAGTTTTTAAGTAAAACATATTGAAATTGGGACTCACAGTCAACTAGTGACAATGCATCGATTGCATAGTAGACGTCATCTTTACATTCGTCAATTCACACACTAAAGTATGCGAGATTCGTCAGTCGTCATTAAAATACCAAATGTAGCTCCCTTAAAAATTCAGTTAGATTATAAAAGAATTTCCTGGATTTTCTCCTACAACGAATTCGTCCGTCGAGTCTGTTGCGTAAGTCAAGAACCGACACGCTCCATTTGAAGTACTCAATTAACCCACGAGTTCCACTATTACCACCGAATCCCAAATTTTACCCTTAAATCACTTCACCACGAGCACCGAACCCCCACAGACACTCACAAGTCAATTCGACCTGAAATCTCCGCGACAAAAACGTAAAAAATGGACTCCAGAACGCAAGGAAACCTCAAGCAACCCCACTAGTTGTTTACAGCAGGCTCGCGAGGGACGCGCACGTGCGCCAAGCCAAGCGGCCTGAGGTAAGGTTAGGCCGGCGGGTTCGCGCGGGAGCCGCTCGAAAAAGGATGCGCGCTTCGCGCGTCGGCGATCGGTAAGATAAATCTTACGAAACCAAAAAAATTCAAAACGCGCAGTAAAATTCGACGCGTCGCTAACGCATTGAATTAACGCAGCGATAAAGCGCAATTACCCACCTTCTGCCTCAGGCGAACCATTTTTCCGACGTCGCTCCTGCGTTCTTTTATGTATAAATTCTCCGCTCGGCGTCACTCGAGGGGCTCTGCGGCCAAACTGCCTACAACAAACTGCTGCTCCGTGGGGCTAACTGCATCGCCTGCCGACTGACGCCTCTCCCTTCTTCCGCCTCCTCGGAATTCGCAAGAAAATAATCGGCACAGGTATGACGGGCGCGATCACAATATTCGGATAATAACCGAAATAAGAATGAAAATCTTTAGGCCGAGCAGGGGATCGATCCTGGACACAGTGACACTCATGAAACGCTCCTCCCGTGGATACATAAAATAATGCACACAGAGGCGCGCTGGGCTGCGTGGAAAAGCGTCCCTCGTAAATGTCGGAGTGGCGGCACTATAAATTATCGGCCACGCCCCCGAACGACCCTTCAATGCAGGTATAATCCCGTAATCCCGATATTTACAAGTCCGTAATAAATACCGAGTTTGTGCACCGAACGCTTATAGTGCTTTCGTAATTATAACGTATACACCGGTATATACAAATATGTATATACATGTATATACAGTAGCGATGCGCGCGGTGCGCTGTCCGGAGTCCTTGTGAAAATCGGCGGTTCCGCGCGCCTCGGATACTTCTCGAATAATGAATTTGAATGAAGGCATCGGCTAATATTTTATTTATCGGTCTCCGAGCGCCGTCGGGTGGGGATAGAAGTGCGCGCGTCGGGGAAAAAGAGAAAAACGAGTGAAGCGGTCCCCCTTATTGCTTCCCTCCTCACGAAAAAAGCCGATAAAAATGTAGGAAGTGGGGCCGATAGGTGACGAAGTGGACGGGAAGGGGAAATAAAGAGCATTTAGATAAGAGATGCTGCCGATTTCTCGGTGACGTCAGTCGCTCCTTTTATGGGTAAACTTTTTGCTTTGTGGGAGAAAAGCAGGGGTGGGGCGAGGGGATGAGCAGTGGAAAAAAGTGAAAGCTAAAGTGAAAGATAATGAGAAAGAAGTGATAACGCTACGGAAAGTAGATGAGAGAACACGTAATTTCCTACTTTTTTTTTGAGAAATGTTCGATGGTTGGATATAGTGTTGCCTTATCGGGGGTATTGTTAATAGAACTCTATTATTAATAGAACGTTTGCGATTGATGCTTCGCTGATTTTAATTTTTTTTTGAGAAAGTAGTTCTGCAGCAGACTTGGCGCCTTAATCAGGCCATTTTACATTCATAAATAACAGTGCTGACGTTAACGGATTGTTCGATGCATAAAATAGTGTAAAACAGTATTTAATGATAATGAGGTAATGACAATTAAATAAGGAGGCAGCTAATTTTTATTTTCTTATAGCCTCCGCGGTGGTCCTATCATACTAGAAAATCGAACAATTTAGATTAGATAAAAGTGCGTTACACAGAAACTTACGACGATAAACATGCGTATTTTATTTTTTCTTTTAAAACTCTCGGCGTAGTTTCCAGACTCTCTATTATCACAATGATTTTGTGAAGTTTCACCATCCATTTCGAATTATTAAAAGTTGAAATTAATTTCATGATTAAACTATTTTTAGAGTTATTTCAGACCTTTACAATTGTTTAATTGTTCGAATCACTTAATGAATGATTATATAATTTCATCGAATCGCTGGTAAAAATGACAAAACTATGAGGTTTGTGTCGATTAGTTAACGAGTTGATAAACCCTTTGACATTTTCCTAATTTAAAATTATCATCATATAAGTTTAGACTACACGTGCCGATCCTCGCATGTGTATAGCTAACATGTGATTTGCGTTAAAGATAAATAAAGTACATATAATACTGAATAGATAAAAGTACATTGCTCAATTGTTAATTAAATTCACATTTTTAATAATGATTGACACTAAATTTAATTAATTAATATTTAATTTAATTAATTAATACTTAATTTAATTAATTAATACTTAATTTAATTAGATAATAATCAATTTAATTAATTAATAATTAATCGTTCATTTGTGAATTGAAATTATAGTGAATTGTTATATTAAGATTTTCAAGTTCTTCAAATAACTGTGTTACGCGATTTAACTGTTAATTGTATCTTGTACATAAGTAGGTACTTCCTTCTTATTTGTAATTGTGTCATCAATATATCTCGATGTAGCTTTACAAACTCCCATAATCTAAATACGTGCTGATCGTGTACCTACACCGAATCAATGTACCTTCTATACACTTATCTTGTTTTCAACGACCGAAATTAACGTAACAATTCCAATGAATCACGCGGATCACACCACCAGAATAAACAATTAATTCCGATCGCAAATAAGACGTAAGCTATCAATTTTGTATAACAAAATATATAGCTATGAGAAATGATCGTCTTTTAGTTTCAATAAAAGATGCAAAAAAGGAGCGATTGATAAAAAAAAAAGGCAACAAATAAAATTCTCGATTCAGATTGCAAGCTGAAAACAAAAACAGCAGAAAGCAATGCGATATTGTACAAGTTGCATTTTAAGACAAGGAAAGACTGTGACGTTTATGTTGTAGAAAACTTGCGTCTTCACCAGCCGTATCTGCAATATCCTCAACCTTCGTCATAGTCTGTAGTATAAAACATATATATTATTGAATGTTGTTTAGTTTTGCAAAATTAGAAATACCGATCATAAGAATATATATTTCTCTTTTAGAAAAAGTTTCCCGTTATTATTGTAATTTTTCTCTTTAAAAATCATGCGTATAAAATAGAATGTCTTATCTTTTCGAATCTTTATCTTATCATTATCCTACAACCCCAAAAAGCTTGTGCACAGTTTAAAAAGCGATATTTACTTTCAATAGAACGATATTTCAGAGAAATAGTTTTCGCTTGAATTTTGACGCTGACAAGAAAAATTAGAAATTTATTTATACGGTCGCGAATGTATTTGTGGAGCTTTTGAAAAATGAAAAACGGTCTAGGTCGATTGTTTAAGAGCGACCGACGCAACGTTTTTTTAACATTTAAACTCGTTCAATGTCGGGTAAATAACTGGTGCAGTATTTTTTCGAAAGCATTGTATGCAATGACTTTAGGAACTCTCTTACTTTCCGTGTGCAAAAATAAACTTCTTTACTTTTGCTTAAATTGTCATTTAAATAAGGTACACTATTTGTTTTCTTAATTTTCACTCTTTTTATCAATTAAAAATTGAACGATTTTCAAGACTCAACAGTATTCTGTTATTTTTTAACTTTTATTTCTAATTACTATAAAAAATGTAATAATTAACTTTAAAACCAACCTATATTTTTATTTTAATATCATTAGATCGGAGTCAATAAATTTTATAATTTTATTATCTAATCATTAGTGTTATTCAAAAGGCTTCATCTAAAATGAATTTTCTATTATCGCGAATCTGGTATGCATACTAATTAATGAATTGAAATTAATTGAATACGACACCTGTTCAACTACCTAAAAAATTTTTTCCCTACGGTTTTTCATAGTAGAAAACATCGTTTTTCTCGGAATATTTTTCTACCATCACCCGAACTAATAAAAACATCTAATTTTAAAACCATCAACCCCAAGAAAAAAAAAAACATTCCGCAATAATCTCGCACCGAATTTTAAAAAATCCTCTACTCTTTTAAAAATAACATCAAATAATTCCACAGTTAATCGTGACAGTTCCACAGTTAATCTATGTTTTCCACTTCTTAGACAACGCTCAGGTGACAAATCGTCGAGAAAATTCTGGAGGCGTGTCTCGTGAGCGTAGGCGCATTACAATATTACGGAGGGCCGCGGCATCCAAGAAGAGAAAGCGGCAAAGAATCGCCCGAGGCGCGAGAAAATAGATCGCAAAGCTCTTGGGAGTAGGATGAAAAGTACATTGCGAAAGTTCAGCGAGGGGAGGATCGTTGATAAATCGGCGGTTCCTCCGTGGCCTCCGATAAGCGCAAAAATACAGCACTCACGGGAAAAACGAGTGGCACGTGGAACCCTTCTAAATATTAAAAAGTAAAATTTACTTCGAATAAGTTAAGATACACTTAATTACACGTGATACTCTGTATAAATCTGATTAAATCTGAAAATGTGAAATTTACTTGGAAAATGTGAATAGTAACATATTTTTTATGTCGAATCTCGTCGACTGATTCAATAAGTGAACGAATTTTCACATAAAAAAGTCACTATATTCACATTTTCTAAGTGAATTTTCACATTTAATTTCGCAGATGTACAGGGTAAGTCTTTCTTTCATATAATACTTATTCGATATGTGGAGGATTAGACTTTCACGTAGAATAAGTGAACAAGTTAGAGGGCGAAGCCGTGAAAATTCTTTTTATATTTCACCGCAGGCCCGCGCGATGTTTTTCGTGCGCAAAGTATAAAAAAATATAACGTAATAAAGCGATCGTGACGCGCGTCGCCGTTTGTGGGAGGGGCGGGAAAATCGGACGATCTCGCGGAGACACGAGATCGCCGACAAATATTTGGCCGCTCGTTTTTCTCTCGGCGTCACGTGTTTTTTGTTTTTTTTTTCTCGAGAGCCTTGTGATAAAAAAGCTTCTAGACCATCGTGTGCGACGACGTAATTCCACGGCCGAGTGTTTGCTCGGCTCGCCTTTTCTTTTCATTGGTCGGGCGGATGCGCGGCCCGAAGGCGTTCCCCGGTGTCAGTGACATCGGCATATTAACATTTTTTTTTTCTTCGCGCGCGATTGTGCGTGTAAGCTGCTTAAGGATGCTCAGCGGGCTGCAACGATCGACTCGTTTTCGGGTGCGTCGTAGTGGGTGTATTTTAGAATATCGGAGATATTATATTTGTGATAGAAAGTAGCGGTGTTTATACTGATATAGTTGCGTCGTTTATGTTTTGAACGATAATTTTATTTGTTTTGAGAAAATTGATAGAATACAAAATTAAGTACGAAAATATAACTGAAAGAAACTATAGTTCGTATGTAGTCACGAAGGAGCGCAGAAAGCTTTTAAACGAACCGATATTTAGTAAATGACATTTCTTTTATATTTTATTTAACCAGAAAAAAATTACAAAAGTAATTTTTTACTTATTAATTAATTCGGCTGAATTAATAACTATACTGATATATTTATTATTTACTAACATTATCTACCAAAATAAACGTGCAATTTGTATAACTAATTAATTATATAAATACTGTAAAAAATGTGATTAAATAAATTTAGATATTAGTGCGCCGGGGATTAATTAATTCGATTGACCTTTACATAAATGCATGTGCACGTTCGATATCTTAGTTTGTTTCAACAGCTTAAATAAGAAAAATAAGAACAGAAAACAGAATTCAACACCTCAGAATACCATTGACTAATGTTATGACAAGAATTTTATCAGCAAAAAAAAAAAAAGTTATCTACTCTCCGTATTGTAATAAAAATTAAATTCAAATTTGAATTACTAATAGAGTTAATTAAATAATCGTTACAATAAGCGATGTTTACTTTTCTGCTGTGTGGAAAATTATTTATGCCGCGATGATAATGATAGGAATAATTAAAAATAAAATTTTCCGTCAAACTGTTATTAAGCTAAAAAATATTTTCTATTCGTAGTCATAATAATAGAAGTACGCATTTGAAAAGTATCATTTATCGTATAAATAAAAATAATTGTTATTTTTGATAAAAATTAAAGACCTTTCTCTCTGCATTCGTATATAATGCAATAAGTATTTCAAAAGCTATATTATCTCAAATCGTATCCGCAAAAAAGAAAGATATAATTTTTCCCACAAATATACGAGTGCTGCAGCTGTCCAAAATATTATTTAGTTTTTTTTTTTTTTTAACAGACATAACTAAAAAAATGTAAAAAAAAAACAGAATCTTGTCCTAATTTTACGCCAAACAATTATCTGTATTTCATTTCGAATATAAAATTATTCGAACACGCAATGGTGTAATATCTACTATAATTACTAATTATAAAAAAAAACATTATGTCAACCATTGCTATGAGTTCATACACCACTTTCGCGGAAACCGAAATTAATCTGGATACATAAATTTGTTCAGGCTAATAGTGCTTCTAATATTAAGGCTATTGATACAGCTGACGGAAAATTTACCGTTTTAAATGATCATTTAGACTACTCGGTAATTAATCATCAGGATGATATAAACAAGTATGCAATGTAATTTTTTGTTCAAAGCATGTAATGTAGTTTTTTGTTCAAAGTGTGCAATGTACATTTTTGTTCAAAGTATGCAATTGTACTTTTTTTACTTTATAGCTTGAACGAAAAACTGCACGAAGTTATTAATCATTTAAAATTGAACTTTTATTGTGACTATAAGTGGAATTTAACGGCAAAAACTATGGAAGCATAATTGATTCGATTTAAAATAATCGGGTGTTGCACTCGTTTTTTATGCTCATTGAAGTTTATTTGTTTTAAGTGAAACATTAGCAATTTGTAAATTATCAGCTATTTGAATAAATTCAATAATAACATAATCCTATTAATTGGAAAAAAAATCATTACATTCTTACTTATTTATAAAACTGTAAAAAATGTATTTGAAAATGCATGACATTAAATATTCTGAAACATATATTTACACGCAAAAAGAATCAACATAATATTTATCAAAAACAAGTAGGCTTTACATTTCTTACTTCTTTGCTACATTTCTTTCGGCAGACAAGACTTTTTGAACAAACCTATTAACATTTAAAAAAAAATAAATAAGTAAATAAAGATGTCTTCAAATATTTAAATATCGATTGTTTTAAAAAGAACATGTTAACTTTTAATATTTTTGTATCGATATCCTTAATTTTGATTAACGTCACCAGTTAGGAGGAAGTAACCCGCACCATTAAAGTAATTAGTACCGCCCATTTTAATTAAATTTAAAATAAGAAATTTTATTAAAGATATTTACTCTATTGTAATATCACGTGATCGTGAAAAATTAAACTTGCTTGCGCTACCCTTTCTAAATTATTTTTTATCTAAAGAATATTACTAGAAATAAAAAAAAAGTAAACAATTTATTTTGAGGAAGCTAATTGTTAATAATTACTAATTAGATTAGTAATGGCAACGGTTAATTTTCTATATTTTCAATGAAGTAGCTGGGTTTTAATAAATTAAGATACGTACGGGATGTTTGCACTGTTTCATGAATAAATACAAAATTTTTGACATTCATTATTTATCGATCGTTTATTTTATTTTATATAAAAATTATAAAATTATAACTAGAAAATGGCTCACTGAAATCAATATTTACAATTTTTTTCGTCAACTCTTAAATAGAGTCGTGCAATAAACGCTAAAACAAAGTAAACTTTAAAATACAATAAATTTCAAACTCTAGAAAACAAAATTACAAATCTGGCTACTCGTGGTAATAATATTTGGTTGCATATAAAAAGCATTTAATGCGTCATTACTTCATATTTAAATATTATTAAAATTTTTTTCTCTTAAGAATCGACATGCCGTTTATATTTTGCTTTCATACGCTAGTGTAAATGTACGTAGTTTGAATTTTATTTATCAGAGCGTCAATAAATGGTCACTCATATTCAGATCTGCTTGATTGCCGAGCTTTTATCAAAACTCGTCAATGAATACATTAACGATTTTACACATATAAATTGTAAGAGGCCTTACATCATTCAGCTCGCTTTTTTATGCATGGAAAACGAGCTTACGTAGTTTAAACTTTTTTTTTTTTAAAGTATTGAAAATTTTAAAACAGCTCAACGGTTGGCAATAGTTTATCTATATATAACATCTATTCGTTTTTTATGTAAGATCTTTCATATTGTATAAAATCATACAAATAACTGAGTATTTGCTTACACCATTAATATGCAATTGTAAACCTACACGAGATTTCGCTCATAGAGTGTACAGTGTTTAATTCTACAGAACAGTGCAAATTCAAATGACAATTGTTCTTTTACATATTTTGTTAAATCTAGAGCTTGCTCGATCACTGTTAATCAGTGATTCTTTAAAACATAAATAAATTGTATAACAATTATAAATTATAAAGCAACCTAGGCCATTTCTTTTCTTTATTCGTGAAACTCTTATAGTAATTTTCTTGTATGTATTTAAAAAAAAATTACTGTAAAATTTCGTAATATCTTCTTCTTTTTTTTTAAATTTCCCAGAAATTCTACCTAACAATATTTTTTATATGTACAATTGCACTGCTCACACATAGGAAATGAAACATTATGATTGATTTGATTTGTTTGATATTGTAGATGCTCCAAAAAATGACACTACTCAATTAATTTCTTTGAATCAATAAGGTTTCGAAACACTTAAAATCAAACAATGCTTTTTAAGTAAATGTCATTTTGGCACAATCAATCGATAATTTCTAAAATTACATAAGAATCATTAACATCAATGCAGTAGGCATTTGATCATTTTATGGTTAATAGATATCCGCTCATAACTGAGAGTACACTATCCATCTTTAAGATGGTTTGCTTACATACGGTATGGAGTAATTATCACTTTGCCTTACTTTTCTCTTACGCTGAGAATTATTACTTCATAAAATAAAAAAAAAAAACTATGTTTAGCGCGGAAAGATAAAAAAGTTTATGTATTATGTATGGTTTCGCTTTTTATGCGACGTATGTGTCTGTGAAAAACTAACAAGTTATAAAAAAAAATCTGTGATGTTAACGACTTCTATTCTATCCTCTTGCAATGTTAAATAAGAGACGATTACAATGCAGTAGGTATGTTAATAAGAAAAAGCTGCGTCGAAAATAAATCGAGGCAAATAATCTCACTGAAATGGTGGTAAAAAATCTTGATTTTTTTAATGGTTAGACGATCTTGAGCATCAATAAATCACAGCATTTGGAAGGATAGTTGCGAATAACGCTTTCAACTCCCGTTGATTTTTTTCGTACCATGGCATTGTCAGAACACTCCTCATAGCGAAAGGAATGTTTAAGATTTTGTTGTTCTTACGACTTTCGGTGGGTTGAATCATTTCATACCATGAATACCCGATTAACTCATAATATAATTTTGATGAACGATACCTTCCTCGACTAGGTTGTGTATGACTGGCGAATCCGAAACGAATCTTTATTCTGGTGCATTTTCAACGTTATTTGTGCTTTCTTCATTTATAGTCGTCAAATATCTTGTATTATCCGGAGATGTTTTGTCGTTATTCATATCCATATCAAGAGTCTTTTCAAGATTTTGTCGATTTTGTTCCATTCGATATTGATTTTCTAGCATTTCTTTTTGCTGATCAACATTAATGAAATGTTTTTCATAACCACAGTACATTTCGTCATCCAAGCCAGTACAATAACGTGTAATAGTTGGCGACGTTTCTGGAGAACTATCGGAAAAATCTCCAATGGCTCCAAACATTAGAGAGTTCGTTGGATAAGAAGAGAGAGCTGGGTAAGGAATGGCTCCTGAAGAACCGAAATTCGGTAAAAACATCTTGTGATACTGATTGTAACACGAGCCATCCTAAAAAAATATTTATAGTGTAAAAACAAAATTCATAAATTTTGCAATTAAAAATATATTTTACCATATTATAGTGAGAAGTAAGAGCTACTTCGGATGGCCTTGATTTTACTCTAGTTGGTTGAAAGACGCAAAGAAGTGTCCATATTGGCACAAAATATTTGAGAATCATTATCACTACTATTGAAGAACTGTAATACAGCTGGTCATGACTGTAGATCCCACTACAGCCACTTTCATTTTTACCAACTAAAAGAAATAAGTCGATTTAAGTAAAAATGTTCATTATTAGTATAATGATTTATGATTATTTTATAATTAAAAATTTTTGTTTACTTAGAATCATTATTGCATCAAAAACCACTGATACTGCAGAAGAAATCTCATAAACTGCAATAACAAGCCAAAAATCTCTGGTTTGAGAGGATATAGCAGGCTTCATTAAAGACATGACAACTTGTTTATTGCTATTTGTTACGTAAAGAGCAACCATTGCAAAACTCTGTACTGCAAGAAAATCTGCACTCGATAGCATTAGCCAATATGGTCCTGAAAAGAATCCACAATTTTTAGATTTCAATTCACGTGAATGATAAATACAGAAAATATAACACTTACTGAAACATTCTGTCCACGTTCCACTAATATCCACCATTCCCATTAAAACAACAGTGATGCAGTAAAGAGTGTACAGGCAGAGAATGGGATTAATGACATGTTGCACAATGTCATCTCTGTGACGTGCTCTTGCTGCCATTGACCAGTGAAGATGACAAATTAAAATAAATTGGTATAATTTGAAGAATATTGCTGCAAAATGAAGTTGTGGGTAGCGAATTCCAAACATAAAACTTGCTCCACTGTAATAAAAATAATACAATGAAAAATGACATCAAGCACTTTTATATTATTAATTATATACTAAATATTTTAATTCAAATTACCTGATGATGCATTGAATCGCAGATATATAAAATATGGCATAGTGGTGCATTTGAGAGTGTTTGTAACAATGATACTTTATGATTTTCAAAACCACAAAGAACAGTGTTACAATGCTTAAGAAAACTAATATGCTTATTCGACCACAGGCCACACTTTCGTAAAGATCGAAACATCCTTTGTTCAATACGTCTAGCGTATTATTGTCAAACTTTTGACTTCCTACCATAGCTGATTTATTTTTGTGTTCCAGTTGCGGTATAATACTTCAACTTCCTGCAACAGAAAACATTTAACTTATAAGAATAAATTCAAAGGCAAATTCCATCAGATAAAAAAGCAATTCATTAAGTATTTTTTAATTACAATAACATTTCAACCTCCCGATATTACACAATTAAGACTGATAAAAAAACCAATTACTCCTATCGTTACTCTTCAATTATATAATTATTTTCCTTTTAAATCAGTGTCAAGTATCTTAAAACAAAAAAAACATTAAAAACCCTGGCTCCAGCAGCATTGTTTTGTAATGAGCAATCTCTATTATGAAAAAAGTATAATTACAAAAGCATTAGCAGACTGCAAACGTAAAAAAACTATTCAAAATACAAGAGAATCGCAGGCCAGCCGCAATTTTCGGAAAACAATGCTCCACTCCAAGCGCATATACCGCACGAGAGCCAAACGCGCGGCCCGTTTCTCCATGCACTCTAAATGGTTTAACTTCGTTCCAAGGCTGCGACGGGCGATTATCCGCGATCGAGTACAACCAATTAGGCCTCCTCCTCCTCCTCCTCCTCTTCCTCCGTCAGTCCGTCCCTCTCACTGCACCGGCGCAACAAAGGGCGCACCTGCACAAGTGCACCGCTGCACTTCTCGGGCCGCCTCGACCAGACGCATTTACATTTATCTGCACCCATACTTCCCGCACGCGTGGGACGATTCTCGCGCCTCCGTCGCGTTACATTATGGGTATGCAGGAAAAAAGCGGCGCATGAATACAAGTGCCTACAACGGTCTCCCCCCCGCGAGCGGATGCAGCAACGCCTTAGGGCCAACAACCCATATCGGCTCTGTTTATAACGCCTACGAGGGGAGCAGCGCGCGCGCGAGGGAGCGAGACGGAGCGAGGCCCGAAGGAGCGCAGCAGCGAGCCTTTCCGATGAATCAACCTCGCGGGGCCAATTCCCCCGTCGCGCCAGAGAGCACTGCTCCGGCCTCCCTTCGACGCCTCGACTCTCGCCGCATTATCTCTCGCGCGCGTGCATATATACCTACACCTTGCGAAACGCGACCGCAGGCCTCCTCTCACTTCGCGGACAAGGCGTGCACATGCAGCGGCCATACGTCGGGCGGAGTGTGTTATATATAATGTATTCCGGAGCACGCAGTCTCTCGTCGCGGTTTCCCCGGATTTCGGCGGCTTTCCTCACCTGCAACTGCGCTGGAGTGGCTCCTAGTGGGCCGTCCCGGGGCCCATGATGCCTGCAGCCTCCGTCCGTGTCGAGGGGGGGCGGCGGTGCGGATGCCGGACGCGCTCACTCTGCGGCCCACCCCGGCGTAGGCCAGCACACCTCGAGGCCCTGCCAGTCCCTGCGCGGCGCAGCCTTCTCGCTCTCACCCTAGCACCGTCCCGCTCGGCACTGATGCCGCGCGTGCACCGCAGTGGCCGCGCCGTCTTGGGCTGGTGCTCTCTCGTGCGCCTGCGTGACGTCAGCCGAGCGCACCCGAGCCCGGCCGACCGAGCCGTCTCTACGTTGCATGTGTGTGTTTAATTACTGCGGATGTGTGTGTATGTATGTACATTTACGATTTACCTAAAATAAATTCTTTTACGGAACATATTTTTTTAAATATTAAAAAAGGATCAGGTTTGATTTTGTCTTTATCCTTTATCTTATGGCACTATCTATAACCTCGAAATTGTTAAGAAAAAGATAAAGTATAAAGATAAAGAATCTCCTTTTGGAAAATTTCAAAAAAATCTTCTAGAAGAATTTATTTCAGGTATAGGTGTAAGAATTTATGTATGAATATATGTACGAATTTGTGTAGGTATGAATAATGATGTGTGCATGTTCAACTTGTTTATGTATGTGTATGTGTATGTGTGTGGATATAGCGGCCGTGCCCCGCGCGGAAATGCAGCTTTTCCGCGGCGGTTTTTCGGGAAAACTCGCGAGGAGATGTGCGCACAGGTGGTGCGGGTTGTTACGTAAGTTATGCGGAGTTTTCTCGGAGGGCGACCTTCGCAAGGTCGGGGCGCACGGAAGATCATTATCTTACAAGGAAAGGTACCCAACCCGAACTCACCGATTTTGATGATTTTTATATATGTTGTAGAACATAAAAAAATA
>JAWWEN010000020.1:11017429-11045114 GCA_035582955.1 Sycophila texana | reverse complement strand
GATATATTTACAACGTTAAACTGTGCACGAACTAATATGTGCACGATTCTTATGTGCATGAATCATACCGAGCCAATTAATGTTATTAACTTATGAAATAAATTTTATTACAATAATTATTGCTTCAGTTAAAACTTTTTTTTTATAAATTACTGTTGGAATTACATAGTATTCATTGAGCGTAGATCAACTTAGCCTGTAACATTATGAAATAAGTGTAAACTAATTAGAAATAAGTAGATGGATTTTTTTTTATAATTAATTTAACGAATAAAAATTAACAAGTGTAGTATGCGTGAGTACATGAAGAAACAAGATCGATCGAATCGAATCGATTAAACAAAAACAGGTGCGAACTGTATACATTACAATGCATTATGCGAGAAAAAACATGAATTTGTCCCAATATTCGAATTTCACCCCTCATTCGGCAAGCCGACCAATCAGCCTTCGCATCGTCAATTGGCAAGTTCGCAAATCGCATTTCGGCAAATCAGCACGTCGCATGAACCCCAGCCATTCGAGCTGACAACACCGGAAGTTTCGAGCGTTGGACAGCTTTCCGCTTCTGCGCAAAGAAGCAAAAGAGAGAGGGAACAAGCCGCCGGCGTTTCGGCCAATCGCTCCGTCTCGCTCGGGGGTAAAGATTATGCGCCATATTGAGTGAGCGGACGGAAGGAGGAAACGACGCTCCGGCCTCCGCGGCTGCGTAGTTGCGTACTATATTTCTTGCCTCCAGCGCAGACGAGGGCACGCCGCCTGATATCGTTTCTGCGGTCTTTGCATTCTAGAAGAGTCACTTGACTCTTCGAAAAAAGCATCGACACGAGGAGCACGGAGCTGGCGACGATTCATTGCAATGGACGATAGCAAGGTGAGTATTTTTTGTGGGTAAACTTTGTTTCGGAGCAGCGATAATTTCTTACTTAGCTATCCACAATGGACGAACGTTTTTCGCATGCTCAGTGGCACCTTGGCGGCGTGTGTGTACTTACAAATATCCGGCAGATTTTTGCTTTCGGAAAATACATTTTATACCTTATTCAATGCTCGTAACAAAATCTCTTGTTTCGTCATACGTAACGTGTTTTTTTTATTAGTTTCTATTATTGATATTTGACGGTATTATCTTACGATAAAATTAAGATTAAGAAAAGGAAAATATAATTTTCTTTTAAAAAGTTTTATAATTTGTAATTTTAATAACAAACAGTTGAATGTGAAATAGTTCATTTAAAGTACCTTATTTTATAATTATGAAACTAAATAATTGCGCATGAATTATGACAATGCATGGTGTTATATTATAAAATCAACAAATTTTTGTACTTTTGCAAGCATCCTTTGCTACCTTATACACAGAAGCGAAGTGGCAGTCGCAGTCCAAGTCCAAGGCGTTCAAGAAACGACGATGACATGCAGGAATCAAGATCACATTCAAAGTCAAGCAAATACCGTGATCATAAGGAAAGTCACAGAGTCATGAAGAACTACTCAAGATCAAGGAGTCATTCAATGTCCCGCAGTCGAAAATCTTACAGAAGTTCTAAATATGAGAATCGACGAGGAGGTAGCAGAAGTCGCAGTCGTTCACCTTATAGAGGGCGTATGTCTCGGAGTAGATCCAGATCATATTCTAGATCACGATACTCTAGAGACAGAAATATGTGTGGATCTCATGCAAGAAGCCCAATGTCCACCAGAAGACGTCATTTAGGAAGCAGAGATAATCCCTGTCCTCGTCGATGTTTAGGAGTCTTTGGTTTATCTATTTGCACAACTGAGCAACAGCTTTATCACATTTTTTCAAAATATGGACCAGTTGAAAAAGTTACTGTGGTTATTGATGCTAAGGTTAGTTATTTTATACAATATTCTTATATATTTCATATATAATCTAACAAGTCCCCTTTTAGAATTTTTCTAATAATAAAAGGGAATAGAATAACTAGCCTGAGATTTAGAATGTGCGCAATTGAGTATAAGCAGTGCATTAAAGGCCTTAGGCGACAGATTATTAAATCAATTCATTGTTATTTCTAAAATAAAAATATAATATTTTTTAAATTAAAATTCTGTTTTTTTTTTGTAACTAATTATTATTTTGTTTTTAGACAAAACGTCCAAAAGGTTTTTGTTTTGTTTACTTTGAATCACTGGAAGATGCAAAAGTAGCAAGAGAACAGTGCAGTGGAATGGAAATTGATGGAAGAAGAATCAGGGTAGATTATTCCATTACGGAAAGAGCTCATACACCAACACCTGGAATTTACATTGGCAAACCTACATATTTATATGACAGCCGAGGAGGAAGCGGTGGCGGAGGTGGTGGAGGTGGTGGTGGAGGTGGTGGCGGCGGCGGCGGCGGCGGAGGCGGCGGTGGTGGTGGAGGCTGGGATGGACCCAGAAGGAGAGAGTAAGTTTAAAAAGATATAAAAGTAACAATTCTATTCAAAACTTAATTTCTTACGTTTGGTTTAATTTAGTTACAATAACCGAGGGAATTACCGGCGTTCGCCAAGTCCTTACTACTCTAACAGCCGACGGCGTTCATCACGTTATGAAAGATCGAGATCACGCTCCTACACGCCACGTAAGTCAAATCGTTATACGAATAGCGATTCGTACAATTCAGGCAGTGTACATCAACATGAGCCAGGGTGGAATTAACAACATGAATGAATACTTTTTACTAATTTTATAAATTGAATTTCATTTTCAGTAAAGTATAATATCTTTAAAAAAGTAAAATGTTTTAGAGATCTTTTAAACTTTTACTTAAAATAAATATATATACGTTCATTATTGAGGTGGAACATATTTTTGTAAACTGCCTATTAACATGTTTTAAAAAAATTATTTTAATGAACAGAAATTGAGAATAAGGAAGAATGAATGATAATGAAAGAGTGGTATGAATGTGTGGTAAATTATAGTAAAGGAATGAAAGTATAAAAATTGCAGCCAATAAAATATGCGATAATTACTAAGCGCAATTACCCCATAACCTGGATCAGACAATTATTGTTTTCGTTGCTTAATGGATTTCAGGTCGATATTAAGTGAGACGGGTTTGATGCGAGAGGCCAGGTGTTGGGAGCCATTTGTGTGACATGATCCTTTGACCTAACCTGACCCTATTTTCTTCTATCTATGTACACTCAGGGTCATATAAACTTCACATTCTGTCACTATTCTTACCTTCCTATGCAATGTACTCATGTTTAATATCCTACGTTAGTGGTATGATGTAGTAGGAGTTTTATAAATTACGGATATGAACTTGTACATTTTGCATAAAATAGAAAGGTCAGAATAGACAAAAAGTCCTTATTTTCACAAATCGAATTTCCATTTTTATAAAGCTAGAGAATTATCAATTTTAGAGGATAAGATTAAATTTGGCGATCTTTTGTGTAACACTGCAAACAAATTTTGTAAAAGTTGGAATATAAAAGAACAATTACTTAGTTTTTTTTTTTTTAAATTGCTCTTTTTAATTGTTTGATAATTGATCTTATTAATATTCCAACTCTCTTGCGAATGCTGAATATTACTGTACCATTAAATTAGATAGTTAGATTCCATTTTAATAACTTGGTACATTTGAAAATAAAATAATTTACTATATCACTATAGTTCTATCGTAATATCAGAAAAATTAAACGAAAATCAATAGATGTAAGCTCTCTAACATGTTTGTTTGTTTATAAGGTTTTGAATCAAGAGGTATTGGATGATAGAGGGAAGTTTGCAAGTTTCACTCGCTCAGAAAGAAAGACAGAAAGAAAATTAAGATTTTTCAAAGAAAACTATTGAAGATGAGATTCATGAAGATCTCAACTCTTGAATTAATGAAGATTCTTCCAAAGGTTTTCACGCGCTTCTAGTACGTGACAAAGAATATGATCAGCTCCGAATACCGAAATGATTCTATTCCCTGTCAACAAAGAAATTCAAGTTTAGAAGCCTTTGAAGATCCACAAGCTTCAATTCAAGTCAAGAATACTATCAAATGAGGGATTACCGAAACATTAATTGAAAAGTGGGGGACGAAAAAAGTTGAAAAAGAAAAAAATAAAAAAGAAAATTTTGAAGATCACTTAAAATTTTTTTTTGCATAGGTAGGAAGTTGAGCACTTTTTAGCTCTTTTTCTTCTAATACGATCATATTCTTTATCAATCTTTTATCTTTTTTTCTAAATTTACAGTTTCCAAATTTTAGAGCCATTTGATTAAGTTTAATAGTCCATTTATAGAATCCAATAATCTATTATCCCTCCACCATTCCAATAACCTCTAGACTCCTTATATCCTTTAAATAAATTACTCCAATCAAAACCAATAAATCCACAATGATTCTTCAATGAATTATCAAAATCTAAATATTTCAATGAATTTTCTGATTGCAAGAATAAATACATTTAACAAAAATAATTTGTTAAATGAAATATAAATTTGTGGAAACATAGATTTCTTTCATGAATTAGGAAATTGAGAATTTTATTCTAACAGAAATGATTAAGTATTAAATTACTTTCACCTATACAGAAATCTTAAAAATTATTTGAGATCAAAGATACTGTATTTCATTTTGATCTACTTATAAAATATTTGAATACAAAATGTGTGCACAAACTATTTTTGTTAAAAAGAAATAAATATTTCAATCTTAAAATTCAATAGCAAAATGGGCCCCGTGAAATTATATTATAAATTTAAGAAGAATGCTGCTACTAGTTCCAGATATCTATACCCTGATTTTGTTTAGATAATAACAAGAGAACTCAAGAGCTTGCTGAAATTTGTAAATTGCAAACTTATTTTATCTGAATTTCAAAAATTCACAATTTTTTTTTTTATGTTTATGAATTTCATAAATAATTCAAATGTTTAAATGCTTCTTAATAAATATGAAAGTAAAAAAAAATATTGCTTCATTCATTTGTAATAGACACCTAAACAGCTTTGAATCTGTTTACATTAACAATTAGAACTCACATTTTCTTTTTCCTTTTTTATTTTATTTTTAAATATTGTGCTTAATATTTTTATTCTTTCTTTGTATGCAACAAACAAATGGGTTTGGAGCCAGTCAATCTTTTGAATTTATTTTAATTTGTTAATAAGTTGAAATAAATATGCAAATGGAAGAATAATTTTACATTGGGTTTAAAAATGAAACTAAAAGTTTACACAAAAAAATATGCTATTATGAATTTGTGCCGCTACACACTTAGGTATATAAATGACTGCAGCCCAGTGTCCAGATACCAGCTGATCAGCCGAGTGTATAGCAGACTCCTTCATTGTCTATAGATTTTGTGTGTAACATCAGTAGGTAGTAGCCGATGGCGCTAGCGATAGAAGGAAAGTCATTCATAGATTGTGTACCTATATACATATATACACACACGTATACGTAGAAGTAGAGTTTGTGGCTCTTACACATTTAAAGGTTAGGTTTTAAAATGTAAGAAAATGCATTGTTTGTAAATATATAGGTATACGAAATATAAGAAGGAAAACTGTATATGTCAGTAAACTGTACTCTCTCGAATCATTGCGACTTTGTGTGCTCTCGACGCTGTCGTCAAAATTAAAGGTTAGCATTTCAAATTGTATTTCAAATAAGAAGCTTGAATAAAAATCATTATAATTAACTATAAAATGGCTAATTAAATTATTTTGTTATAACCTTACTTACTCAGCACATATACTGAAGTGTATGAAAGATGTTATCTGCTATTGTGAAGGAACATCAAAGTCAACAGGCAGCAAGAAAAGAAAAACAAGGTAGTTTTAGAAGCAGTATACTATGTTCTGATGCTTATAATCTTTTTATACTTCAAATTTGGTTGTTTTATTTTGCATAGAACAAAAACGGAAAGAAGCTGTACAGGCTGCAAATAATTTAACGCAAGCTTTAGTAGATCACCTAAATGTTGGGTAAGTCTTTTTTATTAGGAGCAAGATTCTAGTGCAATAAGAATTTTCTAATATAATATCAAATGATAATAGGGTAGCACAAGCATATTTAAATCAGAAGAAGCTTGATGCAGAAGCTAAACAGCTGCAAACGAGTGCAACAAATTTTGCGAAACAAACACAATCTTGGCTTCATTTGGTTGAATCGTTCTCTAGTGCCTTGAAGGAAATAGGAGACGTTGAAAATTGGGCAAGAAGTATTGAAGGTGATATGAGAACTATTGCCACTGCATTAGAGTATTCTTATAAAGGTTCTCTACTCATTTTATTTTGCTTAATGAATGATCTGATCAAGTAAGGTAGCTATAATATTTGTTTTTTTTTTTTCAATTTCAGCAACTCAAGAAACACCAGCTGCAACTTCTATTTAAATATATTTTTTAATTTTAATTATATTCTTAAAATATTGATTAATATATTATTAAACTAATTGTAAATTCTTTTTCAAATCAATTTAAAATATAAATTATTATAAATTGCATTTACAAAACATCTATTATTTTACTAAACAATTGAGATTTAAGAGAAATTAAATATGGTTCCACAATGAAAGCAAAATATAATAAAATTTGCACAAATAATAAAGTATAATTGCCAACAGAAAGCTGTATGCACAATAATCATGTACACGCATCGGCATGAACATCAGAAACAAATTATGTGACACGACCTTGCATTTGGTAAGCCAGTTATCATGATTCATTGATCTGTAAAATTTTCATTCAAGATTTAACATTTTCATTTTAATTGTTTTAGCTTTTCATATTAAACTTTATGGGTAATAATCAGTCAAACATAGTAAAATTGTTATCATTACTATTTAAGTAAATGTATAATTAAAATAGGAGAATGGTGCAGAAAAGCTTTTATGAATTAAACTTTTTTACAAAAATTTCTTTTGCTAAAAATTAAAATTGAAATGATTAATACACCCACGAATAAATGAATAACACACGAATTTTATAACACTAATGCATAAAACGCCTACTTACGCTTGCGTGCGATAAAACGGCGTTTTCCGCCCTCGTATTATAAAATTTTGCTTCACACACGAGTCCAAAAATCACTTGTAACGCAGTAGTATCAAAAATAACTATATAAACACTAATTATAAAATTTCGTACAATTAATCAATACATTTTGAAGAAAAAAATGTTATGATCGTTTTAGAAAAAAGAAACTGATCTGCCTATAGTGAGGTTGATTCTTATTCCGAATTTCTCACGGGGATAATTATCCTTTCGTGAAGTTTGTAGAGCTTCTGCAAACGATAAGGATAAGACTGTCAAGGTTTATGTTCCTGCTACCCCTTGAGAATTTTAGCTTTCTCTTGGAGATCTAATCTGAACCAGCATTTTTCCCTTCTATCTGTCCCTACCAACTTATCGATGCTACTTGTTCCTTTCAAATTTTCAACGAAATTTTAGAATAAAAAATTATGGGTTCTTTGTAGATAAGAAAATGCTGCGTTTTTTGTAGATAACAAAAATGATGAATTGTAATAATTATGAACATGTAGTTGTAATAATTATGAACATGTAGTTGTAATAATTATAAATATGTAGTTTACGTGCATTCGTGGGCGAGAGTATTTCGTGAATATTTTGACAGAGGATTTTGAAAATCATTATTATCAATAGGCTGAAAAGTAAACGGGTAAACAGGTGCTAATTGAATCTCTTTGCGTATAGCAGCGTCATAGCACCAGCAATAAAGTGCAAACATTTTACGCTATCGCTTTCACAGAGCCTTTCAAAAGGATTTATCACGATCAAACATGCGTTTAGATAGTAGCTTCCGTTGCCCGTTGCTCGACTCAATGAGCTCAATGAAATTTATTGGTCAGTTAAAGTATGCTTCTGTGTTTTCCGTGCTATTAGAAATGATAATAGCTAATAAATTCAAATAATAAATTCAGCTATTTTTTTAAAATTTTTTTTTCGTAAATGTAGGTATACAAAGTCAGCGACGTGACAACGATCGAAATAGTAGTTCTCCTTCAGGATTTTTTTTGGGTTCTTAATTCATAAACTTAAAATTAAACGTAATTGCCGAACGTCATCGTTCCTCGGAAAGTTTATGAAGTAATGATGTGCGTTCCTTTTTCTCTCAAAACTTTTCCAATACATCGCCAATTTACTTTACTGCTAAAGCATTTATTATAAATTTCTTGTAAAGGATTAACAAGCACTATATTATTATAGTCGTATTTAACGAAAAAGGTTCATTTGATAATACAAAAAAAAGGTAAAATTTAATTGTGCACATAGAAAAAAGGCGATATAACTGTTTTACAAACTTTAAAAATAAATAAAACTTCATTGTTTAAGTATAAATTAAAGGATTACTGTACGGGAAAGGTCGAGAAATTCAAGGTCGTTTAAGACAGTAAAAAGGACACTCAACTAAATAGCGTACGACTCTCGGAGATTTACTTTTAATGGGGAGAGAGTTTCACTCCTCATTTAGGATTCAGAGCGAATTACGCGCGCGAATAGTGACACGCATCGTTGCTGTCATCGTATAAAATCATTGCAGAGACTGCATTGTGTGCTTCATTTCATTAAGCTTGAAATATATACACCCGGGCGAATATCAACTCATTATTTTAAGTAAATAAAAATTAATTTTGTTATAAATAAAATAAGAAATTAAATAATTTTTAATGGAAATTAGACCTTGAAGCTTTTTCTCAAACACAGGCATAATTTATTTTATTTTTAAGTGATCTACAGTATTATTAATATTGTTGTTGTTGCTCCTATTACTATTAATATTCCTATTATTATTAATGCTGTGATAATGAGATTGTACGAGTTGAATTATTCACGCTGAAAAGAATAAAAAAGACACGTACATTTACAAAAAAAATAAGGTGAAGATTTAATTACAATTATTATTAAAGCCTACAGGCAATAACGTCCATTTCGTGAAACTAAATGGTCATGAGTCCTTAGCGATTGTTGCCCGTTTTTTTTTAATTGATTTTAATCCCTCGCTCGTCTTTTCCAACTCATTTAGCGCGCTCGTGACGTAAAAAAAAGTCGCGCGTCGGCGCAAGGCTGTGCTTTTTAATACTTTTTAATGTTTCATTTGTCTCGCCATTGTGTCGCGCCCCTTAAATCCTAATTGAGTTGTAAAAAAAATGCTCCGGTCGAATGGGAGAAACCATTTAGATTTGAAATTCAGATTTAGAGGGGACTTGTTAAATCCATTTATCATTTCTATTAAATCTCTTTTATCTCTACCTTCGATTTTTCAGTAGAAAAACTGTACTTTTTTATTATATAAAAACTTATACAATTGCAGATACAATGAAAACTTTTTACATTCCATATTGAAGTGTATAGTCTGTTAAGTAACGAAAGCTTCGTGTCTTTATTTGCAAAGCTATGCGATATAATTAATGTGCGGTTTTTTGTAAATTGAATTAGATTTTGAGCGAAAACGAGGAGGAACTTGCGTATCATCAGGATCTCTCCACGGCGATGCAGGCAACTGGTACTGGTATGGCGAAAAGCTGCCAGTTGGCGTTAAGAGACTCTGGAATTCTCAATTCTACAACTTCTGCGGAATTTTTCACTATGGAACTTACTCCGCGCTTCACCAACACATTGAACTGTAAAAAAATATGTTCCGTTCTATCAACGCAATTATTGAAAATTTTTATTGTTTATTGAAAAATTATGCAAAGAAACACTCACCATGTACTTGTAATCCTGGCATTGATACAATTTATTGGATTTAGCTGATAGCTTCGCTTTTTTGCACACCGCAATCGTCATGTACTTGGGGTAATGGCCCTCGCCAAGATCGACTACCTCATTCTGACCAGAGCAGCCGCAAATTGATGATTTCCGTTGTCCGAAGGATTCCGATGCACTTAAAGACTGTAACTTTAAAATCATTATTCTTACACTGCATACGTATTTTTTTATTCGCACTGTTTAACTAGGAGAGTACCTTTCAACTCATATTTCATATTTGTCTAATCTCCTATGCTATACACTTTAAATGAAAAAAAGCCCGCAACAATTTAAATGTCCACTATTTTTTTCTTTTTAATTACAGTGAACCTCTTCGGTTTAAAATGTAATTGGTGGACGGTTTGAAATTTTTACGAGAAAATCTCTGTAATTTTTACGTGCTACTTGGCATTTTTTTTAGAAAAGCTCGGTAATCTTTATGAGGAGCTTTATCGTAATTTTCACAAGAAAATTTTACAGAGTTTTTTTATATAAAAATGAAGAAACGGAAGTGAAATTACAGAGATTTCCGGTAAAAGTTTCCAGAGCTTGCAAACTATTTTTTGGATTACGTTTTTCACGGAGAGCTTCCGTGTAAATTTTTATGGGAAAATTATCTCAGTATTCAAAAACGAAGACCACGAGTGAGTTAAAATATCTTCTTTTTTTTTTTTTTTGAAAAGTTTATACCACCGTTCAAAGCTACAAAAAACGACACACTACTGTATTATAAATCAAACCGAGAAAACAGAGCTTGAACTTTATATAATATAGAAAAGTGTACTAAAAATTTTGACACGTAGCCGAGGTCTATCCGAAGTTTCGTTAAAAAGCAAAATCCGTGTTCGGAAGGCGGTGCAAAGACATATGCGTCGTGATTGTACCATAAGGGCTTGTTGACCGCGGCGCGTTCTATTATATAGAACGAGACGAGGCAAAAGTCACTCTGCGATCGGTCAATGGCGCTATGGGTTGCAAGGGAAGAGCCATCGAGAGAGTTACTGAGAAAGCTTTTATTACCCGTGGCACGAGCTGCCGGTGCTCCACGACTTTCTCGGGGACAGTCACGCGCTTCTCTGCGTAAAGCGAACAGGCACCCTCGGCGCAGTCCTCCCGCTCATCTGGGAATTCGGGGAATTCGGGAAAGTCGAGGTCCGTGAAGTCCTCGGCGTAACTGCCGATCGACGCGAGCCGTCCTCTTCCGCGCGACAGACACGCAAAAACTGTCACCTACGAGAAGCGATTATAATTGTTCAATCCATTCTTAATTCCTCCGTTTAAATAAACTAAATAAGCAGAGTATAAACATAAATAAATTGATGCTTGGAAGTGGAATTCGGAGTGGAAAATAGGCGGTAATTAACGACAAGGCTAAATGCACTGACTACATAACTTATATTATACAAATATCGATGCTCTGATCACCTATTGATATAAACTTAAAGACAATAATATCTATTTACAAATAAGCGAGAATTTAAATTGATAATATTACAACATAAATTAATATTCAATTATTTAAATCAAATTTTACTTCAATTAAATAATTCAATTTTTATTGCAAATATAGTATCTATATCGTCGTTTTTTATGAAATCACAATACAAAAAAGGCCTATTTTTATATAATTAGTAATTTTTAAACGATTAGGCAGAAAGAAATTCTCTAGGCAATTTTAGAAAATATCATTGAATTTTCTCGCAGATTGTCAATCTGATGAATTCTACTATGTAGACTATTATAATCGTTCATAAGAATCTACAAACCGATAAGTAGGTCTTACTTAACTAATAATTTAATTGTTTCTACTAATTCTTCAGAAATTTGTATTAACTACTTTTTATTTTTTTCCGTGTACCAATTTAAAAAAAATAATTTTTATTAAAAATATCAATGTGGGCAGACTGTGACAAAATTACATTGCTACGTTGTTAAATTTACTGGCGAATTTCTTTTCGTGCAGAGAAAAGTATGAAACTTCTAGAACTTGATAAATTTAAGAGACGTGTGTCATCCTATATAAGATTATCAGATTTAAAAAAAAAATTTAATTAAAATTATACTTTTCTGAAATGTGTTTCTCTTTGTTAGCGACGACCACGTGTTCTTTCTAATAACTATAACATTTAGTAAGAATGTCACCAACTTTAAAATAATTATATATAAAAAACTTTAATAAATGAAATTACACTAGATTCTGAGGTGAAAATGAATGAAACTTCTTTTAAGATCAGTAAAACTGATATGTAAATTCTTAAACTCACGAGAAAAATCAGAGTCTTCATCTTCTGCGATACGTCTTGCCGCCCAACGGGGAAACGATGGATTAGGACGGATTCTGGATGTTCGCTTCCCTTATATACCGAGCCGCACACATCCCCCGGAGAAAAGAAATTTTTTCAGAATGGCACAAGCCGGACAATGAATCCATTAATGACACGCGATACTGATACACCTGTAATACCTCGCGGATCACTCCTCTTCATTTACGTATCAGTTTCCTTCTTATTTCTGATACCTCATTAACGATGGCTCTCCTAAAAGTACGCCATTTATGGGTGTCATACCTATTCTGCGCTTCCATTTAAAAATAATAAAAAAAAGGTATGAAAAAAAGTCGACGAGTCAAGATCCATTTCAATCGGAGAAGCAGTAGATGATGAAAGTTGGAAATCTCCTGGTCATTCGATCGATTTCGCTAATAAATCGTTGCGTTACGCCGCGAAAGCCAAGGGAATGACGCAGAATATCGTGTAAAAGACGGTGCGTCCGACGAGATTTTTTTTTCTGCTCGTCGGTTATTTTCGTACGCGGGGGGTTGAGCGAGGGACTGACCATGCCGCACGCTAATTCAATATATGTGCAGGCCACTGTGCAGTGCACTGCCCGTGCATTCGAGGGGATGCCGCCGCCATCACTGCGCCTGCGAGGGCACGCGTGGGATATAAAGATGTCGAAGTTTGTTGTATCAATATTTCTAGACGCATATTCTTAATACTCTATCTATGCTCTGCAAATATTGCGAGTTCATTAAATTATTATTAACTTAATTAATGTTGAATTGCGCGAATATTTTTTATTTTTTGATGATACGATAATTACATTTTTAGGAACTAGTGCGAAAAAAACGAATTGCGGTAGTATTTTTGTGCATATCGATGAGCCAATATTTCTTATAGATATACTAAAAACTACGGTGCAGGTGTACTCGTATAAAAAGTTCACAACGTTAAAAAGAGCACTGAAAGGACCCTCAGAATTTAGTGTATCGTTTTTTTTTATATTACTTGGTAACTTCGTTTAATTTTTTAAAGATATTGACAGAAAACTCTTTGGTCAGCAAGGAAAAACGTATGTTTCGAAGCGCGTTGCCTATATATACTCTGGTGATGTTAAAAGTTTTAAGTTCGAACGTGTGTATTTTAAAAACTGTAGTACTGCTTGCTACTCTAAAAAAATCATCTTTTCATTTATTGATAATATAAACTAAGAAAATATTGTAGAAATTTAGTTTTTGAGAGAACTAACTTAAATAAAGTATACGAGCAGATTTTATCATTTCTCTGGTCGAAGATCGAGGATTCATAAATTGGCCTCTTAGCCTAGCTATTCGAGTATTTAAAACAAATGAGGTAGAAAAAAAGCAGGGGATAAATTTTAGTTTTAAAAGTATAACGCGCAAAATAGCAACTTTTACTTTAAAATTATTCAAGTAAAATTTATATTATTCTCACTTCGATATTGTTTATTTACTTAACAACAGCAAAATGTGTGACTTGATCAATCGAATTTATTATTTTACATTATACGATTACCAGAAAGGTCACGTACTGGAATAACAACGAAATTAAATAGAAAAACGAAGTACCTCGTTTTTTGAGCCCTTCTTCCCTTGCAAGATAAATTTGACAAGTTCGTTGGCATTTCCATGGGCGAAAATTCGTAACGTAAAAAAACTCCGGTCAATTGTTCTCGCGCGTATGCTAATTTCAAAGGTGAACTTTTTTTCTCGCCAAACTCTCATTTACAATACATCAGACAGATAAGGTGATTTATTTCACGATTCTCTAAGCTCGAGTTTAAAGGGATATATCCAGGACGTCTAAGAAAATTTTGCAGAAGCTCAAATGCACGAAACATGAACTTGAAAAAGTATTTTTTAGTTGAGCGAAATATACATTGACAAATTGGCGATAAAAAATGTTACGATCCCTTAAAGCGACATCTACATATTTTAGCGATCGAAAGTATTTGCGGTAATACGTTTCCGCATTCGTTCATCATTATTACATTTTCCAGTGTAAAAATATGTAAAATAACATTTTTTTTTAATCAAGAAAACAACAAATTTGAACAAATAAAAAAATTATGATTTTCTTATAAAATTTTTATTAACACACATAAGGACATTTAAGAACGCAGTTTGCAATTTCACAATAAATTTCTAATCTTTTTAGTCGCTACCCGAAATAAACGAATAATATCTCTAACAATCCCTGAAAAAGTATGTAATCTATATTGAAAGTAAAAGCCCTTTGAAAGATAATATTGACAATAGTTGAATCGGTGCCGCCGAGATTATGTATACTGTAAGGGGTGTGCGAACGAAAATCCAAGGTAAGGACGCGGGGACTATGAAAACGGCATCAAGGCACCAGCTCAAGTCAGGAAGCACTATAAGGGCTGAGAATTCGCTTTTCTTGTTAGCTTGATCCCAGGGGACTTAAAACGTTTCGACGCACGGAATCATCTCCAGCACCCCCTGATCTTTCTCCGCAACTTCTCGTTGCGTGCGCTGCACGTGTGCCCCTAACGCGATAGCGACGTGTCGCGCCGCAACTCTGCCCTTTTTAGGTCTGACTAGCATCTTCGAGCGTCTCCTACCATCTAATTATCGATAATGATAAATCTGACCTTCGTTCCTGCGAGATTTCGTTCAGAGTTGCGAAAAAATTTATATAAAAAAAAGAAGCGGCAAAATTAACGTTAACAGATTAATGGGAAAAATACGCATTTAAAAATAAACATTTAAAAAACGAAAATTAATGAAACCTAGAATGATTGAGACATATTGCTAATATTATACTTACAGTGAAAAAGTGAACTTTAGAATATTATTTTAATCGTTCGTTAAAATAGCAACAAATGAAAGTACATGCATATTTTATTTATAAATGTCTTTTAAATCAAGCACTGCAATTATTGGGCATTTAAAAAATTGTTCCATTTTTCAAAAAAACAGCTGAGGCATTTCAAAATATTCGCAATTAATAAAAGACTTGCTTTAAAAATGTAATATATATTTTTTATTTTTATAAATTTTCCAAAATAGACTTAAAAGATCGAATAAACTTGTATTTATCTCAATGTAAAGTTTAAAAAGAAAACTATTTTTCTTAGCGCCCAAAGTCTAATGCAGTTAATAAAAGAGCTTGTAACAACAAAATTCTTGTTGAGTTTTTGAAGAGCGTCTGGCAGATAAGACGTAGAACGTCTGTTATTGTGGTCGTTTCTTGAGCGTCTCACAATGGAAACGCCAATAATGGTTTCGCGTGATTTCTACAGATAATTCATTGATGAAAATAAGTGTTTCGTTGTTAAGTAAACGTAATATTTAATCTAAATTATTCCACTTTTTTCATAGTCTTAGAGACAGCCTTTTAGAATTATAACGAAAAAAAGCAATGAAACGATAAAAAAAGTTATAAAGATTTGAAATACACGAGCGTATGAGCAAGTAATATTAAATTATTATATTACGCAGTTTTTATCGTGCACTTTTACTGCATAATTAAGGACAGAGTTCGTAATATTTTTAATAAATATAAAAGTAAAATAAATTAATCGTTTAATAATCTAAATACTTGCAGTAATCATTTATATTACTAATGAGTACCCTCTAATAAGTGTAATATAAAAAGCTTACTTTTTTATTATCAAAAAATTAAAGTAAAATTAAAAAACTCAATTTTCTTCAATTAATCGCATAATACGACGAATAAAGTAGGTATAAGACAAACAAATTAGTCAACACTATACTACCAAGTAAAAAAAAAAGTACAAAAAATAAAACGAGAAAAAGGGTATAATAAAAATAAAAAAAAAAAAACGAGAAATAGAGTAATAAAAATAAAAAAATTATTAGCATTGTAGATTTGCGAGAATAAGACGATAATTCTAGTAAAGTAAATCGAGCGCCAGCGGAGATATAAGAACAAGGGTAGAATAAAGGTAGAAGTCGAATATTCAAGATCGGAGCATCGAAGGGGGATAATCGCGATTGGGAATCGTGCGTGAACCGCCTGTTGCAGAATTCGTAGGCTCGTCGCTTATCTGAAGGAGGGGGCGAGGTTCGGGGGGTTAGGAGAGTGGCTGGCGAGGGGGCGAGAGGAGGTGAGGGTCGGCAAGGGGTGCGCGCGCTTCCCACGGCACACACCGGCGGGAGGAGGGAGAGTCCGTCCGCCGCCCTCGTAAGCTATATATTTGAAGGGGGCACGCGATCGCGGCACTCGCACTCGCTATATAGACACGGGCCACGCGTCCGATACCGCCGCAGGTGAGAGACATACTACGAGCGCAACGCCGGCCGAACTCTTCCGGATCCTCTTTAAACGGATCTGATGGACAGGATGACTCTCAGACACCCCGCGGTCGTTTTTCTCGTCGTCGGTGGGATGTGCGCCTTCGCGGCTGCATCGCCTCCTTCGGTATGTACATTGTCATTTTATTTTTATTCCTTTATTCTATTTTTTTGTGTCGTTCGACGTGCCCGTTGTAGAGATGACGAGTATTTTTTTTGCGAAGGGTATTTACTGTTCTGGAATGAAAATTCGATTAAGTTAATTTTAGTTTGAAGTTTCGATAACGCGTGGGAAGTTTTAGATGAAATTGAAAAATTTCATTTGAAATTTTGCGCAATTCGCTAACTCAATTTTCTAGCTCTATTTTCATTGGTAACGACTTTTCAGCAACTTTTTTCCTTTAATTTCTTATTTTTTGTATAGTATTTGTTTTTTGTATATTCGTTACTACTAATTACTCCCGGTTATTTATTAATAGTGACGACTAAAAAATGTGTCATTGATTATCCTACATTTTTTAAATAAAGATATTTACATCTTTGTTTTAAAAAAACTGTCATCGTTATAGAGAAAATCAACCTTCTTTTTTTGCTTGCAAAAAAAGATAGACTGTTTTGCGTAAAACCGTATAAACTATAATGATATTTAAAAAATTGAATATTTTTCCTGCGCAAAAAAGTAAGCGAACTGTTTTATGAAAATTATGTTTATAAATTCATTAATTAAGTGATATAAAATGAAAATAAAATAATATAACGCACTACAATATTGCCAAGTTGAATATATTTCTGCATAAAAAAGTAAGCATACACTGCTCTATGCAAATTACGATAATTTCATCACTTAAAAGATATAAAACCAAATAAAATAAAATAAAAATCCGAAATAAAAGTGGTATAACGCACTCTAATATTTCGTCACAAAAACTTTTCTGAAAAATTTTCCGAAAACATGCAACAGATTTGTTACGCCTAATCTTGTAAGGCACAGTCGGCTAAAACAAAAAAATTGTCATTTGTATTTATTGCGTCGGGCGATAACAGAGTTCGCCTTCGGAGATCGTGGATCAAGATGTAACTTCGAAAAACTTAATGCGACAAGTTTTATGTTTCTTCGCTAAGAGCTCGTTTGCTCAACGCGACTTGTCCTCCCTAATCGCAGCAAAAAGGAAAGGAATGTCCTCTTTATGGTTTTTTTATGTATCAGCGGCGATCGGCCGGCACTATCGAGAAAAAGATTTTTTCACACGCCACTTGTAAAACTTCACCTGCTCGAACGCATAATACATAAACATACGCATAAAAACTTACATAAAACGTATCAATAGAAAGCTGAATCTTATAATTTAAAAACACATAAATTACAATATAAATTAAAAAAAGAGATCTTCCGGGTTCGATAGCAGCACTGATCAGCGGATGGTTTTCTGAAAACTAAAGCGTCGAGTAATATTTAATTTATAAGGGAATAAATGAAATTAAAATGGCTTGTCCCGCCGCTCAGCAGGTCCTTTAAATCGATATACTTTACACGTGACTCTGACATATGTGTACTCAGAAAGTCGCATAATTTCTAAGCGCAGATAGCACCTAGTAAAACTCGCAGCGCTAAGAAGTTGCGAAAAACTTTTCTCATGCATACTAATACAAAACTGCTTTGCAGGTAAATTGGCAAGCAGATGCATGTCGCGCAAGTAAATTCCTCTGTAGATTTCATAAATTTCATCCAGTTAACCCGCAGAGATCTTTCACAGGCTATAAATAAGATTCCCAACGACTTTTGCCCCCAAGCTTCTGTTCGTTTCTTGAAAGGAAACAAAAGTCTACATAGGATATTACACTTACCATGAAAATCTGTATTAGTGTGATGGATGTATATAGTAATACGCATTGAATGAAATGAATCCCACTAATTTAATTAGTGAGATTCTTTGACTCGGAATATGCCATTATATTGACGTGAAATTGCAGAATTTTCACTAATCCAGATTAAGAGGGATATATAGGATTACCAGCTGATGTAGATACTGGGCGTATTTCCGGTTGCCCGCAAGGAAAATAAGAAAGACCATTAATTTTATAGGGAGCTGCTTTGATAGTCTAGTGGACCAGACCCATTTTGGTCCTCGGCATAAGTGCCATCCGCGATTCTGCGCTTCGGAATCGGAGATCGACCAGCGAGCTTTCTCCTTTTTTGTTTTTCATTTATCTCGAGGCTGTAGGCTGGCCCTACCGACACCTTTATTCAAATACGCCCGTGAAAAAACCTTGCCAGCCGTTGGCTGCTGGCAATTTGTAAAAAGCCACTTGATGGACGATAGGCCGCAGGTTCGTGTTTTCGTGTCAAAAAAGCGAGTATTTGAAGATAAGCGCGCGTCGCCGGTATGGACACTTTACGTGGCAGTCATTAGTCTTCTACGCTCGTTTCTTAATATTTACGAGAGCCTCTTTTTTTGCTTCTTGTATTCAATATTTTTTTTTTACCAATCGAACGATAATATTTCACGAATTTTAAAATGAATAGGTATTTATTTTTATGTCACTACGGGTGAAATAAATAAATGGATATATACGTTTGATAAATTATAATTACAATAAGTCTTTGGAGAATAAAAGAATGTGATATATTATTTAATCAAGAGTATTGAATATTCTTTAAATTCAATATTCTGTGAACTATCTTATAATATAATATCTATTCACCTATTGTAGTCGGCTTATTTACTTAAGAATTACTTTTATAATCAAATAAATAGAGGAACTTTACCAACTGGAAATTAATTACGTATCGTTGTTACAGTTAATATATGTTTTGTATAAAATAAAATTTTATAAAGTTTAAGATTTAATAAGGATATTTGCAACTGCAATTCTTATGCAATCCTAAGTAGTATTATTTAATGATATTTGTAGTACAGTTTACTATACTTCAACGAGAGTTAAGCAGTATTTCTCATTTCATTTAGTTAATTATAAAACTGAAAAAATAATCAATAGAGTTTCTGATCTGTACTTCATTATATTAGGGTCAAGTATTATACTCTGATTTAACTACTCTGATAAAAGAAATTATCAGACTACAATTGATGGTTACTTCGTTAATCGTCTTTCAATGTTATAAATAATGCTTGATTAAAAATAAACTAATTAATCGTTTGCACGTGGCTATTTTTAAAATCGAAAAGACAGAATCATATTTTTATCGATGGACCTTAGCTAACGCGAACGCAATGTCACGTTGTAAGCTCCAACCTTCTGCCTGTGCATAAAAATAAAAATGAACATAAAAAGGATAGGAGGAGAGGTATACAATGTTTCTAAAAAAAATGAAATGCGCATGACTCAATGTGTTCCGCATCCTATTCAGTACTTCTTACACGGACCAAGCAAAACGACAGAATAATAGATAAGGTATAGAGTGCCGATAAAAGTGGTCCTGCACGCGTCCGTATTACGGCGTCAGCGGAATAAATCAGAGGGGGAAAGTTTGAAAGAGGCGTGCGTATTATGCCATGGGCGATACTCTTACGGATTACATATCGGCGATTGTCGAAGAGAAAAAAAAGGAGGAAAGGTGAAAACGAGAAAGGGTCCCGCGAGATCGAAGGATGAGGCATGCACAAGGTCGACGGGGGTGAGGGGGAAGGTCGCAGTTTGGGGTAGATAAGTGCGCAATCGTTCCGGCCGCCGTACGGGTATTAACGAACCGGAGGAATATTTGCTAGCTAACTAAGTTTTTTATTTGCCAATTTTTTTTTCATTCTCTTATTTTCGTTTCTATTCTACTTTCGTGTCTTTTAATGCACCAGTCGTTATTGGATTTTATGTTAGCGATTATGTAATATTCTTAAAAAGCGATTTTTCTGGTCTCTCATCCGTTTCTCTTTTCTTTTTTCAGCCGAGAGAAAATATCCCGGTGAACTCCGAAGTCTTTGTGCAGCCAGAGTATATAGAAGCGCTAGACAAAGAATTAGAGAGAGAAGGTAAGAGGAAAATATTTCTGCCGACGGCTTACAAAATTATTCTATTAAGGATAATGTGATAGCAAATGAAATAATGTTTATTTTATACGTAATTCATCTGACATTGACAATTATACAGGTTAAGTTTATCGAACCAATAAGACTTGATTCTATAAATATTGAGAATATATTATCGCCTCTAACGAAAATTAGCTTCGTTCGTAATTTAAAAAAGAAAGAGCTTTACTTAATTGTAGACAAAGATTTTACTAAATTTATAGAAAAAAAATCTGTTGATTAATAAAGTTGTATTGAAACTTCATATGATACCTGAAGTATTTAAATTCATAAATTTGAATGAAAAATATGATTTTTTTGGAAATCTGATATTTGCCAGTTTTCGTTAGAGACAACGAGATGAAGAAAAAAAAGTAGTTTAAAAAAGGATACGCTGCAGCGACTTAATCTATTTTTCTTCATCCAATCAGGTATTTATAGGAATACCTAATATTTAATAAAAAAAAATTGGACCAACCCCACGCTTTTTACTATCTATAATAGATCCGTAACAAAATTTCTAAAAAATAAAGCAAGAAGAATATTATTACATTGATGGCGAAAAGGAGAATTCTTCGAATAAGTGGCGTAAATTCTGAATAACACTGCGTGGGTATTGAAGACAGACAGTCGTCTGTAAACTTAAGAGGAGGACGAAAGTTTCGTATCGCTATGAAGCGCGTCTCTCAAGGCGATGTTGATTTATCAATTTTTAACGAGACCTCAAGGAAAATCCCTGCAAAGAGCTTTCCTCCGAGAAGCGAGCTCGATTTATTAATGCGAAAACAAAAAGAAACGAAGGTGAGAGAGAAAGACAAAAGAAAGAGATAAAAATTAAGATAACAAATGTCGGTGAAGGGAGAGACGATAGAATCCTCGAGTGCGCGCTTTTCCGCTTAATAAGTTTCTTCGCTCAGGAGTGATAAATAAACATAATCGCGGCCGGAGGAGCTTCGCGCGGCGCTTAATAATTTCGGCCGCGGCAATATGAGCCGCCGCCGGGTTAAAGCCCCTTTATACGCGGCGAAATTCATTTTTCCCGAGGGCTAACGGCAGCGACCGGCGCGAGCGATAAATTCTCCCGCGATGGAGTGCCCAGCGGCGAGTGGCACACGCCATTATTGGACTGGCCGACAAGCACGGCACTCGCCCGCGTATAGCGTGGGTGCCTACGCCGGCAGTCAAAGCTCGTTTTGCCGCGGCCCCGTTGAAAACGAATTTTCAGCGCGAACCTCCGCCTACCTGCACCCTTTAACTTCTTTATCAATTTCTGCTTTTTCTTCACTATCTTCATTTTTTTGCTATACTTCTTCTTTGTTTTCTTGATTTTTCACTCCTACTTACTCTTTGCTTTCTTCATTTTCTTCTGCTAATTCTTCTTGTTCTTCTTCTTTTATGTTGTACTCGAATTACGTTGTTTTTAGTTAGTCACGAGTTCCTCTGGGTAATTAAACAGTGAATTAGACATTATGATTTACAGTGATGATAACGTAATGAAAGTTTATTGTACGAGTGGAGGTTTAGTGGGAATGCAGCTGAAATTGAATGGAATATAACACGCTTGAAATGAAGGATCATTGTTGCAGCGAGTAAATCTTAAACGCGTGGAAATTTGAATGTTTTATTTTGCGTTGAAGGTGAAACGTAATTGGAGAGACGCTAGCTTCTCCCTTTTTTTCCGTGCTATTTTCGCACCGCATCTTTGTAATTTCTCCCCAGATCATCGTTCGTGTCGCAAAAACGGAATAATTGGGGCCGCACCCAACTGAGGCCTGTAGGACGCGACTATGTTGTAGTCACATCAGCTTTGTTTATACCGTTAACGCTTCTACGGGGTGAATAATTAACGACTTAATTTATTTTGTAGTTATAAATTTTAGTCAAAGGTTGAAAAGTCAGTAGACCTAGAAATAAATATTTCATTTATTAAAGCTTTTGATAAAACACGAATTAACCATACGGAGAGTATGGTATAATATACGATAAATAAAATATAAAGCATTATTATTTAGAATTTTTAAAAAACACTCAGTAGGATATACCTCGTAAAACTTGAATAGAAATAAATCGACTGCACTGAAAAATGAGGAATGACGGAAGAATCCAGGATTTTATTTCAAGCGCACGTCCTCCTCAAAATCACTGTACAAATTTAATACCGCGTCGCGTGAAATGTTTTAAATATGAAAACTTTATGTCAACGTCGCTAAATTAATTTAAAAACACGCAACTCGTTGCATTTGAAAGAAATAAATAAACAACAAGGAGAAAGACATTCTGGGGTAAACGAATTGCAAAACGTAGAAAATACATCGAAAGTTTGCTCCTACGCAATTTGCACAAGTTGATTGAAGCTTAAGCGCGATCGATTCATTTCGAAATCATCGACTTTAAATGTAAAGTGTTCGCGCGTCGGAGCCGCGGAACGAATTTTCCGATAATATATTATTTTATCGAAACTACCGGAATTTTCGCGAAAAATTAACATTAAAGGAAGTGGACCCTTCTGCTTTTGAAGCGACTCATTAAATTCCCATTAATCAGTTGAGGCGTGGTATGCCCGATGCAAACGGTGCCCCCCACATTCGCTGCGTCTCGCGACGTCAGGCATATGTACCGCAACGGCGCACCACGAAACTGATGCAATCGAACGCGTGTCCCTCAAAATCACACATCTTCCGACGTGTTTGTTCTGGAAGCATTTCGAGGAATCAGATAACATTAATTAAATGTTCTCGGATCTATTATTTATTTAGTGAAATATTATAATATCTTATTTTCATTAAAATATTATAATAATTATCGTTTAGTAATATCTTGTTTTTATTAAAATTGTTGCAATAATTAATTTTTAGTAATACCTTGTTTTTATTAAAAATATTAGTAATAATGGTTAATAAGCATCTTTTAGAAAACCCATCAGAAAGTGTCTGCATATTGCTGTAGAAATATTCACAGTAAATATTCTGAGCAGAATAATGTAGGCGAATATGAAGCAAACTTTTGTCCTAAGAAGTAGATTTAGGAATAACATTTTATTGTCGTGAAATTGAAGCAATTTATTTTAAGTTTATACTTTTAAAGTGGAGCGAGTAGTTGATTGGTTAACCGTGATCGATTACATTCAGCTTTCAAAATGCTTCATTACTATAAGAGCTTGTAAATAAATAAAAAAGCGATTGATGACGTGTGATTATTAAAAAACTACACATTTATCATTTCATCTCCTTATCTTTCTTAATTTATCCAATTAATTGGCTTTAGCGGTTTTTCATCTTATCGATTTCGAGGGGGTACAAATGATGCTACTTTAGAGAGAGACGTTGAAATATTGCTTTGAGTTATTTTTTTATTGCTATTTACAGTATGTATAGTCGATCATCATAATAATTGAAAATTCACTTAAAAACAATTTAAATGCCATTAAATTCATCTGGTGGAATTTTTCACTTTTAACTTTAAAAACGCTGTCGTGCCCTAATGGTACTCAACTTGACATCCGAAAATTGTTATTAAAAATTACTACTTTAGTTAGAACGTCTTATTAGTCTATATATATTATAAAAATAAATAATAAAAAATGAGGGCATAAAAAAGAAGGTATCAATATGATTTTTGAAATAAATTATACTTGCGCGGTACTCATAGATATATAGATATACAAATAACATGGCAGTTTTCCTTTACATAGCTCTGTGTTTAAAACGAACGCCGCTTGCCCGTACCTACTACAGTGCATCTTGTTCCTTATCCTTATAATATAATCGCATACTTTATTGCAGTTTTTTAAAAATATTCTAAAATGATTACATTCACAGTTACAAAAAATGTTCTTTAAAAGCTTTGTTCTACCCTTCCCATGATAAATGACTCAATTTTCGAGTTCAATTTTAAAATTTTTAATGCGGCTTGCTATACAGATATTTTGTATAATTATAGAGAATTCTTTAATTAACGATTGCTATTAATTTAAAAAAGAATCTAAAATTTTCAATTTTTACGACAACAGCCTTATAAGTCCGGCATATAAATATAAAATTTAAAGCTCGATTCAATTTCTTTAAAATTCTTATATTAAAAAAAAAACATTGAATCCCTCTAAAGTATGCTTCTTTATGCTTTTTCACTGCAATAAACACCACCAATAATGTCATTTTGTGAATAAGAAAATATATAGTGATAGTGATGTGTTTGTCTTATGTCCACATGATCGTCTGGTTATACTAGAAGATCGCAAATAAAAGTAAGTTTTACGGTGAAAGGTAAGCTTTGCCTACGCTACACTAAAATTTAATGCAACAGCTTTTGCGGCAGCGCCTGAATGTATACTGCTTTATGCGCATCCTCGCGCTTACTTTATGTCGCTTTATTTTCTCTTGCGGCTTTATTGCCCTCACAACTAGACTAGTAATATTACAACAAACTTTAATATTACCTTAAGAAGCCCTTAAATCGTTATTTACAGCACTTTTTTATTATCACTTGATACTACGGTGTTTTGTTTGTCAAATACACTTACCCCTATGCAAACACTATGCACAAATATTATAAAAATTACTACATGAGGGAATCATTATATTTGTATTTATGAAGCTTTCTATTATCTTCTGGACTTTTTATAAAAAATGTAGTATAAGCTACTCATGATAACACACCTACTTTCACGTCTGGTGCTATATTATAACATTCACGCCATCTGTCAATTGGTTCATAGCACGCATATGCGTAATCGATTTTTTTTCTTGTATGAAACAATTCGTTATCACTTTTACTTTAACTTTGATTTTAATCGGTAGCAGCAGCTTGGCAGCAATACAATTTATTAAAATCAGGCGATAATGAAAGCTTTTAAAATTTTCACTTATTACAATTCATATTGCACTTTAAACAAAACGCTTATAATTACAATTTAATTTAATTTTAATAGTAACGCAATTCACTGCATGAGCAAAAGTAAATAGCCGTTATATTATAATGACGTCTACCTTCGGTTTAAACTTTTATTATTTATACATGCAGAAAAATATTACATTAAAAATTATCATAGTCTTTACTTTAGTAAGGACGACTTCGAAAAATAAAAAAGGTGGTGTAATGGCTAAGAAATTTTACTATAAATTTAATTAAAATTAATATTATAAATTAATGTTTTAAATGCTACTAGCCACTATTATCACAATTCTTAATGTAACATTTCTTCCGTGTGTAATAATTTGATGTAATGTAATTATAATGACGATCTTAATAAACAGAAGTAGAATGACTAACAAGGAATAAATGTACCTTCTAGAACCGATTTACGGCGGCTCCTGGTGGATTCACTATCAAGAGGAGCAGCGAAAAAACGGCGGCTCGGCCAATACAGGCAAATATAGGCAGAGCAGCTGGCAGCACGGCAACCTGGACCACATAGGCGGCGGCAACTTGTTGAAGCGCAATCTGGACCCCATCGGCGGCGGCAACTTATTGAAGCGCAATCTGGACCAAATTGGCGGTGGCAACCTCGTCAAGCGCTACCCGAACCGCGGGGCAGACAATAGGCTGCTGCGTCGAAATCTCGACTCCATCGGCGGCGGTAATCTCTTGAGGCGCTCGGTGGACGACGTGTCGAGGATGGAAAGGCCTAGCAGGCCCTACGGACCGTCCGAACCCGCCAATCAACTTCACTTTGATCAAGAGTATTATTATTAGGCTCTACTCGTCGTGCTGCTTTTTCACATCACTATTAAATATTTATATATATCGCTATTTAGTATTTATAATATTATAAATAAAATTACATTTTATTAAGTACCTTTTGCTTTTTTTGTGCCTGGGCCTTTTATTTATGATTAATAAATGAGCGTGGAATTACAAAATGTTTTGATAACGAAATATCACTTACAAATAATTATTATTCGATATATGTTCAGAGTAAATATTGACTTTCAGTTAAAGATAATCTCGGCCTGTGAATTTTTTCTGATAAACATGCGTTCATACGTTGACTCTTCTAAAAGGTCGACAGTTTTTTAACGAAGCAAGCGCGTAATACAATTAATGGAAATAACTAGGTTTCGACTTGATAAAATTCTTTTTTGATGCGAATATGAAAAGCTGATTTTTGGAAGCATGAATTTTACACTATAGAAAAGCAGGGATACTCTCCGAGAATTATTTATACGTTTTCACCTCAAATACTATAAACAGTATTCATTATGTTTAGACCAGAATTAGAAAGGCAAATGTATTAGATAAATGACATTATTCCAATGTTCATCGAATTCTATTTCCGATATAACGATTTAACTTGCAATTATCAAGATAACAGATATTTCTGGTTTTATAAATGATTTATAAATAAAGCGATATGCAGTTGAATTAGGCATAATTAATATTTATGTAAAGCAAAAATTAAAACAAAACAAAAAATGTATCGAAAACATGACAAATTAAGTTAAGTCGTTACGTCGAGAAGCCGGAGATTTTGTATCAAATACAACGTTGATTATCTGATTGAAAATGAAAAAAAATGTTATAAATTTTTTTTCGACAGGTCTTGCTGCACTACAGGCTCAAGACGCGGTAGGAGCAAGTAACTCCAATGATGCCGGCTACACGCGCAGCAACAAATTTGCGAGCCAGAGGTGATTATTTTGCATGGCTCGAAATAAATGCAACTCCCTAAATTTGCATGCAAAGAGAAATTCCCTCTCAGCTCTACTTTTATTTCTGGAATGTGCAATTCCCCTTTTTTTTTATTCACGCATAACAGTCTTTTACAATACTCACGATTATATATATGATTTTGAATTCACTTATCTTATAATAATTAACATTTCTATACTATAATTATTAATGAATAAATAGCTTTTCATTATTTATTAAAGTAATTTACAGCGGATAAATTGAATAAATTAGTCAAAAGGAGCGTTCATTTAAAATTTAAGCTTTAATGCATTTTAATTGAATAATTTGTTGAAAATTCACATTAAAGCGAAAAAGACATTTATTTTTAATTTAACCCTTCGACTCCCACTGTTACATGTAAGTAACGTTTCAAAAAAGCATTTATCTCATGTTTTTATTAAAAAAATCTTTAATAAGGTAAAAAAAAATTATGGATATTGTAAACGACATTATTAGGTATCGTTTACAGTAAATTTTAATCATAAAATATTTAAGCCAGTTGAGAAAATAAAGAAAATACAAAAATAATTCTTTTGCAGAAACGTCTTAATTAAATGATTTCCGCGTATATGAGCAATTCTACAAAAAATAAGCACTTTTGAGGTTGATCCATGATTAAAAATTTTGGATCAAGCACGCGTTCCGGACCCGGTGCATTCTCTTCTATATACCTTTCTTAACAG
>JAWWEN010000020.1:11002133-11017329 GCA_035582955.1 Sycophila texana | reverse complement strand
AATTCTATAAATTAGTTACGTTTTAAGAGCTATTTCTGTATTTTTTGAATTTGGAAAAATTTTTGAATTTGGAAAATTTTTGAATTTTTATAACTTCTGAACGACACGATGGATAATTCTCAATTTTACTAGAGATGCAGACATCTCTATGAGAAAGCATTATGCCAGTGCAGTTGGCAGCGTTTTTTTTTTAAATAATTTAAATGCTTAAACATTTATTAAACTTTAATAAAATATCCAATTAAAAAACGGTACCACAAATTTGTGCATCATTGGGTACTGAATACTCATGAAAAATTTTGAGCTGATTAGTGGCTTTTGTTCATCGCCTATTCCATTTTGAAATCTCAAAAGAATTAAAAACAATAATCTTGAGAAAATCAAGGTTTGATTAATAAAAAATTCAATAAAAACACATTGTTGCTGTAATACATTGTTGTGAGTAAGAAGAATTTTGTTCACTATTTTGATAGAATTTTTGAGTAGCTATGTATATATATATACTATCAAAATATAACATAAAAACAATAGTATATTACGCCCCTAGGGAGGAAAAACAATAAAGAATGCCTCAAATCGCATGTAAATTGTCGCCCGAGGCGAAGCCGAGGGTGACAAACGTGCGATCTGAGGCTTTCTTTATTTACTCCCGTGGTGCGTATACTATTGTTTTGCCTAGCGAGGCCGAAATGGCAACTTTCGCACAAACGGGCGCCGGGGCGAAAGTTGGCACTTTCGGCCCGCTAGGCAAAAACGTGATTTTTTGACGATTTTCGAGTAGTCTCTTGCATTTTAGGTCTTCCACTCTTTCTTTTTTTTCTGAAAATTATCGAAACTTTTACCTCTGTTCAGTAATTACTTTTGTGAATGTACGTATATAGAGGACTAGTGAGTTTTGTAAGACTGAGTTTAGAGTTTTCAAACGAACGCATTGACCTCTATAATTCTTTGTATATAGAGATCCCTCAGTTACTTTAAATTGATCAACTTTTTTCACTATACCTTAAAAAAAAAAATTACTCATTGCCACTAGTTTTGTCAATAATTCTTTTGGAACTACTGGCGCCACAAAAAAAAAATTGTTTCCAATAATTGCGCCAGTAATTTAAAAAAAAAATTGATATCAAAAATCTTTTAGCAAACAGTCTTGCCAGTAATTATATACCAGCAGTTACATCTAAATCCTAAACAATTAAACTGATTAGTGAGGAGTCCTAAGTAAAAGCTCAAATAACTTCTTTAGTTCTTATAATGGTGGACCTAATAAGATCGTAAGGCACAAGAATCCTGATCGAGGGTGAGTTCTTTATTAAAGCAGAAGAGTTGCTGTAATAAAGGATTCTTCGAGTCGCGACCGTCGGCCATTGGTGAGTTGACTAGGCGACCTCCACATCAAGCTCCGCCTATGTGCAGCTGTCCGCCTGACGCGCGTGGAGAGGGCAGCCGCGAGAAAAGAAAGGAGCGAGAGGAATATCCCTTCTACCGATTCCTCTGGATGCTGGGCCCAGTGTATACCAATGGACCAATCGACCCTATAACATCAGCTCGGCATTCGTTCTATTCGTACAAAACAAATTCTGAGTAAGATGGAGTCCAAGGCCTCAAGGCTTTTATTCAATCGAATTTTCTTCTTTCTTTTTTTAAAGAAATCTTAGAATTTTCTTTCACATTAAATTAACTGCAACAATTTTTGTTTAATCTTATAAGTACAAAAGAAACACGCATATTTTATCTTATACATTTTCAAGGATCGTAGTTTATTTTATTGCTGAAAACAAATTCTTTTTCTTAGTAATTATATTATATTATATAACTTGCCTCGAGACGCTGTCGCGCCTCTTGATTTTTGTCAATGAGCTAATTATTAAGTACGTATTTGATTACGATATCGACTTTCTGTCCCTTTTTTATCTTTTCAATTAAAATTTTAATTAATAAATGGATTTAATACTTACATTAACACGTATGTGGATTGGCCTACAAAATAATAACTTTTTTTCTTAAAGTTGAATATTTCGGAAACTATTTATCAATATGGAATCATTTCTAATCATGAACATCATGATTTTTTTTCTTATTATTATCGGAAAATAACATTTTTCTATTTTACGTATACATTTAACAGTTATTTTTTATGAAAAAGGAAGTCTTAAAAAAGTTTAAAATTTTCTTTACTAAACGCTTCTATATCTGTAGGATAAAATGTATAAATTTAAAATTCTTGTTCGGAAGTTGTTTTTAAGTCTCTTATTTTTTACTATAGAATACAATATTTTTAATCTTTGCTTTGATGTGCCTTCTTTATTCAAGACTTTAAAAATAAAAATTTCAATCTAACATGTATAAGTAAATCAGTAGGTCGCAAGAGAAATTGGTATACTTAATTTTTATACATAATTGAAAGTAGCATATAATACCGCTTTATGAAGATACGTAATATAATTTTATTCGATCGAACAAATTTTTAAAACAGAAATATACAATAATAAAAATAAATTATTTTCAATTATTTTTTCTTCATTTCAATTATCCATTTACCCAATTTTTCAAAAAAAAAAAGATTTTTAAAATGATTAATAAAATTTTTAAATTGTTCTTCGAGAATCAATTCGAGGCGAAGTATCTAAAAGGCCGTAATAAACCGTAATAAGAGGAAAGAATCCTTCTTGGAAATGTGATGTGCTGCCCTCTGTAAAAGAAAAGTTACGGTTGCTGTCTGTCGGTAAGGTAGGATAACAGTAAATATTAAGCGATAATAAAATGAAAACTATATATACATCGCGCAAAAATTAAAAAACCTATGTAAACAAACATAAAAATGTCTCAGTATCCACTATTTTACTTATAAGTTAAAAGTTAACGCAAGGAAATGAAAAATAAAAAATATTGTCATAATATTATACGATTTAAAAAAATAGTGTCATATATGTTTATAACAGTGCATGATAATGTGACACGTTCAGGTTGATAAGGAAGCTAACAAAAACACACGCGCGAAACCTAAATGAATGCTTCTAGAAAAGTGGAAGTAAGATTTCTTCAATTTTTATCTTTTTATCATGACGATTGCAGTGATCTCATGATTTTTTTTAACATCATATTACATTTACTTTTTTAGCTTTAGATTAAATTTGTTTGAGTAAGCTTTAATTAATGGTTAATTGTTACAAATTCGAGATGAACAAGAGCAAAGCAATGCAACCGGTAAAATTGAAGAATAGCGTACCATCTTTTCACGAAATTTGGAAAAAGTTTAAGGACATAACCAAAAGTATTGCATTTTCGGTGGCGCTCGATCTTTTCCCAGTCACCTCAATAGAAATGAAAGGGTTAAAAGATATTTTAAAGATAGTTGAACCATTTTATCAGTTTCCCACTGAGAAGCAATTACTCGAAGTGATTATTCCACAGATGTTTGATCAAGTGAAAAAAAAGATGTCTTCAACGATAAAAAATGATTTACTTAAAGGTAATTTTATATCCTTAACTTGATTTAAGCTGTTTTAAATTTTTTTTATTGACAATCTTTTTTTCAGGTGTGAATGGAATAGCTTTAACAATAGATGGTTGGACAGGTAGGACTATTGCCGATCATATGACAGTCACAGTGCATTATTGGACAGAGGATTTTGAACCACGACATTTTTTATTGCAATTAGAAAGTTTACCGAAAACGTGGAACACAGCTCAAGATTTATTTCACTTAATACAAAATGTTTTACTTAAATATGGATTTTCTGAAGAAAAAACTACTATTCACATTGTCACTGCTAATGGCTATAACATAGTGAAAGCCATCTCCATGAATGACAAGTGGATTAGAATACCTTGCTTTGCTCGCTTACTTCAATTTACTGTAGACGATGTGTTACAAAACTTTAACGATTTTAATAATTTGGTAACAAAATGCCAATTTTTAGTTGATATTTTATGGTCCAAAGCATCAACAGAATCAGAAACAAACAAATCATTACTAAATTCATCCTGTATTTTAGATGATGTTGTACCATCATGGAATTCTATTTTTGAAATGTTTGATAATTTATTAAAATTACGCACTACTCTTCATGTATTTCTACAGGAATTGTCATCACCCCCAGAAAAATTGACAGATAGTGATTGGGAAACTATTTCATCTTACGTACAAGTCTTTTCTTTACTCAAGCAAGCTAGTATTTTAATGAGCAAAGAGCCCTATCCACCCTTATCATTATACCTTCCAACCATACGTGGTATTTTAGAATTAATGGAATCCATGAATTTGAATAATCAATTATCTATCCAGCTTATTCGTTCTATTTGCTCAAGATTTGGGCACATTAATACTAATGAATCAATGATTATAGCCATGGTTGTGGATCCCAGATTCAAGACTTATCTTCTATCAGATGATGAAAAGTTTACTGTATTTGATATAGTTAAGAATAAAATGCTGTCCATAAATGTTATAAGTCAAGAAGAAATATGTGAACCTGATAAGATTAAGAATTCTACAGGTAATTTAAACTATTTAAAAGTTTTTCATTTGTTTTTTTAATAATAATATTAATTATTTCAGATACACCTTTAGAATCATATTTTACAAATATCAAGAAAGAAAAAGAATTAAGTATTACATCTGAAAAACTTGCTGAGGCTGAATTGACCTACTATTTGCATGAAAATGTAATATCAATAAACACTGTTGTAAATGAATGGTGGAAGGATAATGCAAACCGTTTCCCTAGATTATGTGAATTAGCCAAAACATACTTATCAATTCCAGCTATTCAAGTAAGCTCAGAACGTGCTTTCCCTAATAGACAAGGTTTTGTTACAGATACTAGAGCAGAAATTTTAACAAATCAAGTAAATGTTTTAGACTTGATGCGGATAAGCTTCTTAAATAGCAACTTAAGTCAATTTGACACTGATATAAGTATATAATAGAAAATTTTATAAAAGCTACTTTTAAAATTAATATAAAAAGTAATTAAAATATTTAAATCAAAAACAATGATCAGTACAAACAGGTGTCACATGTTTGCACTTGTGTTGCTATGGAAACACAAGAAAGACAAACAAATTTTAGGTATTGTAGAAGATCAAGAATTAGGACAAACAAGTTATCAAGTAATTCAAAAAGTATAAAACTGAGCCAAAGATAAAACTGAGCCAAAGACAGATTTAAAGAACTACTAAAATAATTTTTTTTTAATTAAAATATGGTCTGCTTATAAAAATATTTTGATGTAAATATGACTAGCAAGACTCTCAACTTCAATAATGGATTTTCTGTAACATCACCTAAGGAAGATAAGAAATCAAAAGATACAAATCTCAATCTTTGCTACAAAAAAGCTTACTTTCAACGTACTATCGATGATAGTTCTGTAATAACCAGAAGTGGAAACAGAATAAGATGTCAAAGTAAAATAGATTCATTTAAAGATGATGGATTATATTCAATATCAGAGTCTCCTCTAACTAACAGAGTTGTAAAACCATATCCATTGGAACACCAAAGTGCTTTTTGTAAGTCTGACAGTCAAATATGTGGAAAAATTTTAGAAATAGCCATTCGTGAAGCAAATATTTTTCCAACCAATAATGTTGCCAAATCACCACCTGAAGTTACACATGTAGCTTTACTGTTTAAACAGAAAATAATTTGCAAAACTAATCATCCATTTAATAGAAAATTACACAAGCTATTCATAAGAAATTTATTAGACTCAAATAATCTGTCGATACAAATTCAGGTTCGTGGAGGGTTGTGCAGTACATTACCTCTACCTCTTCCAGAACGTTGTGTTAAAAATAAGAAAATAGAAATTGATTTTGCCATAACGGATACTAATGGTTTTGTATTCTCTGGTATAGTCATTTGTACTGTTTCTTTGAATATCACTGGTTCAAATCCAAAAAATGAAGTGACAACTTATTTATATACTCCACTTACAAATGATCCTAATGATCCTAGAAATAGTTTTTCATTGGTGAAGCCTAAAAGTGACAGTCACAATAAGCCAGTTCGTTACTTTCTTCTTCATGATCCTGCTTTGTGTTTTACTACTGTACCAATGGATTTATTTCATAAACAAAGCACAGTAAGTAACATAAAATTGAAACTGACAATTTATTTTCTAATTGTACAAATGTAATAATTTTTTTCTTTATTTGTAGATTAAAAAAGAATTAACTAAAGCACCAGATATTGTTGTTACTGAACAAATGTTCTCATTACTAGATATTTCGTTAAAAAGTTGGTTCCAAGAGAGAAGACCTTTGAGACCATCCTCAGCTGGAACACATACTGCAAAACATCATGCTGGTAGAAAACAAGTCCTTACAGTGACAGTATTAAGAGGAGTCGAAGTTCCAGTTAGAGAAGAGTCAGCAATTGTGCAACCAATTGTTGAAATTGAGTGGGGAGACATTATCCGTTCCACTTCAATGTCTGATGGACCAGCTCCAATTTGGCAGCAGACACTACAGTTTGAAGTTCCCACATTAAAAATAAGGTAAATTATTATTTTTTTCAATTTTATTCTGGATTTCCTAAAAAATTTTTCTTTTTACAGCGGAGAACATTGTGTAAAATTAAGACTCTTCGATCAACATCCAGTTTGGGGTTTGCAGTGGCTTGGCGAAGCAAGGATTCCAATTGAATGTCATAGAAATTATCAACAGTTGGAAAGGTGGATAGGATTATCTCCATTGTTTAGTCCTATTCTTTCATTTGGCTATGTCCAAGCTAGTCCAGGCTATTCGTACACAAGAATATATGTACTGATGAAGATGGAACAAATGGGTGCGATGAATCCTGTAGATAGCTCAATAGATACATTATCTAAAGCAATACAAAGGTGTTTGGTAGTTCCTTACAAAATAACGGAAATAGAAACTCCAAACGATGCTGCAAGTCTCGTTATGCTATTAACGCCTTTACCTGTTCACTATGGGCCACTCACACCTAGGCAGGCTTTGAATTTAAATAAAGTTGATCATTATGGACGTTCAGCGCTACTTGCAACTTTACTTCAAGGTCTTGGATTGCAGTCGTACATAATATTAGGTACAAATATTTCTTTTAATATTTTTTTATTCTTAGTCTCATTTAAAAAATTATTTACGAACGAATTTTAACAGGATCGTCTCAGACGAGAAAATGGGCTTCGTTTGTGCTGACAGTAAGCGATAATTCAAATGTAACATTATGGGATGCTGAAAACGGAGATCACTACGAACTGGAAGATAATCGATGTGCCTTAATTAGTGTCTACCGCATAATAAATCATCAAAGTGTAAGAATTTTCATTATTTTAGTAAATTTAAAAATATTCAATTTTGTAATAATCAATAAAAATAATTTGCTGTGCTTAGGTATGGGAGAACATGCAAAAATCAGTTGCGCCCGTTAATTTAAAATACGATCCAAAATCCAGTAAAGATTGGCAATTAATAACTAATAGTGCATCTACAGTGAGTTCGCGCAATGTTCAAACAGTAGATTTAAATATTAGAAAAGAGGAGGACGATGAAGAAAAGGATGTGACTCAGGAAATTGAGGAAAATTTGCGAGAAAATCTTTCTCAGTGGCGAGTAGCTATCGAATTACCCACTGTATTTAATCGACATGCAGATTCGATTCTTCGTGATATTTTAAGCAAAACGGAGGACAGTGCAGAAGCTCATTTGGATAAAAAAGAATTGAGACAATTGTACAGAGCTTATTATACTCATGGCTTTATTGTAAATGTCAGGTATACTGATCTGAATGATCTGTCAAACTTTTTATTGTCAACGAAAATTCACGCGATGACTGGACCGATAGAATTTTCTTTAGTCTGTCACGTTAAAAAATTAGTCGGCAAGATTCGTTCCATTTGGTTAGCTGTCGTCATCCTGAGAAATAAGACTTAATTTTTTTTCTTTTATAAAACATATAGTTTAAAATTACTTTACTCTTCGGATTTTCTAGTCAATCTATTTACAAGAATAAAAGAGATTCAAGCTACTTTTTAAAATTATTCGTTGTACAAAAATCATCTCAGTTTATAGTTAACGAAAAGGATAGATTTAAGGCGCCGTAATTTTTTCTAATCATGTACTATTTGCGAGTACAATATAAGCTTGCTTTAAAAATCGTAGCCGTAAAAAAGAAGTAGATTTTTCTTATTAGATTTATAACATAGAAAAGAAATTAGTCAAAGTATTTTTATAGAATTTTCTGCGTAAATAAAGTTCCTTTTAATGCGTAAAAAAAGAAAGGTAACTGCTATTCATTGTACATTGGAAAATTTGTAAGAATGAATAAAATGTAAATGCATTTTTTTCTAATAAAACATTGCTCAGCAATGACTTTTTATAACAATAATAGTGAAATTCATTACATGGTGATATCGATTAACATATCAATGGTAATTTATTACCCACGTCTTCGAAAGAAAGAAGTAAAGATGATTCACTAGGACCTAACGGTAGATAAAAGGATGAATGAACTAATTACTGCCGGCAGGTCCTGCCGAGTCTACCACGGTCGAATATAAATTCGCACATACTTATAAAAAAAAAAAAACACAGTTTCAACAGAGAAATAAAAAAGGTCGTTTCATCAACGCAAGCAAATATAAAAAAAATCAATGGATCCTTTAGTGCATTGACCAGTGTTTGGTTGCATCAACAAAAAGTTGCGCTTACAGCTTGCAAACAAATATAGCAAACGTCAAGTGAGACAGGAGCGCGCATACCAATGGTTTCAGCAAAAATCTTTCCTTACAGTTTTACAGTTTCACACACTCTCGTTCTTTCATTCTCAGCTCTTTTTTTTTCATCTTCTTTAATTAATATTCTTACATCTGCTTAATTAAGTGCTCTAAATTTAAAGTGTAAATGTCTTGTATGAAATCAATTGCACGCTGTATACAAATTATCAGTTATTCCTTTATACACCTAGCATTAGAAATAATTATTATTCAGTACGTGTATAACGTTGTAATTTTGTACGTCGATTCGAAGCGCCGTAAAAAATCTGAAACGGTTGTATATTGTATACATATATATTTATATACATGCATTTTATTAATATATATTTTCGTATATATATCGTACTTTTTTCTCGTTTTATGTATATATAGAAAAAAAACTCGTAGAAAAAACTCCGACAAGTCAAGTCCAAAGTGGACACCGAATGTAATCTGTACAATGCGAGTTGCGCTCATACCGCATTTTTAAGAAACGATTATTCTGACCAAACCATTGTGCTAACTCGACTTCGCGTTCCGCGCAAATAATTATGTGTTTCCTCTTTAAATCCTTCTTAAAAATTAAAAACAACGATACAATAATTTATAAATAAAGTTTGGCGTCGAACGTTTCCTGCTTCCCTGACGAAAGGATCGTAAGAATTTGATGAACCGCGTGCGTCCAAGTGTATCATAGGTAATGCGTACAAAATCGTCGCGAGTAAGAAAAAGGCGCATTTTGATTATATCGAACAACGAGTCCACATTATTGACTTTTTTTTCTTTTTTTTCATCGAAAAGGCAAACAGTCGAACAAAAAAGAAACAAAAGACTCAACGACTATACAAACTAAAAGTTTCTTCAGGTATGCACTGAAAAAAGAAATTTATAGAGCCAACGAAAAATTGTGCTAAATCCTCCTTACAAAATTATTTAATCGATTTAACTAAATATTTCAGGTTTCAATTAACAAAATGTTTAGTTAAAAAAATCGATCTAGTTAAATATTTTGTCCATTTAACTAAAACTTTGGTTCACTATTAAACTAAACGTTTAGTTAAATAAACTAAATGGATCTTGCAAGGAGAATTTTAGTTGGATCTACAATATTTTTTTCAGAATAACACACGTGTGTATATATAAAAAAAAAAGGAAGAGGCTGAGTCGCTTAGTCGCGTCCAAAGTGGTTTGCACTTTACCCATCGGGCCATCGCCGGCAGTGAGTGAGTCTCTTTTCTGCGCGGCGTCGCACACTCTTAATCGAGCCTATTAATTGTGTGTAAAGTCGCGTCAGGTGGGCGGGAACATCGAGGTGTACGCGAGCCGCTCGCGACGCTCGCGACGCTCGACGACGCAAGTGATTCGTTCGACGGCGAATCTCCGTGTCCCGGTACGTCGCGGCCTTCCGGACACCGCAGCTCACTGTAGCTTCTTGACGACGCCGTTCGTGTAGCCGTTGCTGCTGCCGTGGCCGTTGGACGTCGTCGCCCCGCAGCTCTTCGTCAGGGCCGTCGCCGCCGCGGCCGCAGCCGCCGCAGCCTCGCGCTTCGCTGCTTTCACCTGCTGCCGCTCCGCGTACGCCTGTTTACCCTGCAAAGTTTTTTTTTGCTTATTTTCGGTACATTAAAATTTCACCGTTTTAAAATTTTTTGGTTTTGCTTGTTCGAGTCGATAATTTTTTTGAATTATTGAACAATTATGCGAGGATAGTGGATACTGATTTACGAGAATTTTTCCGGTAAAATGCGGGCAAGAAGCGTCGAATTTATGAGAATAGATCGGCCGTAAAAATGTCTAGTGTGGAAAACCGGTTGAACGGATGCAGTACCATCATTTATTGATTTGTTTCAAACGTGGCCTCAAAAAGGTAGCAACGACGGAATAATTTGCGTGTTTACAAAATTTCGATTTTTTTTTATTTGTGTACGCGATTCTTCGAACTTTGCTGTCATTTTTAAGCTACGCGCGAAATGTAGCAACATTGATATTCCGTTTATTCACGATGGCACTCTTATCATTATTTATCAAATTTTAATTTTTTAAAATTTTTGTATAAATTTAGTTGAAAGTACCATATATGCTCGTTAAAATGAATAAATAAATAATTTTACGATACAAGCTTCTTGCAAGCGTTTAAAAAAATTCTCCTTCGATTTTACAAGGAACCATGCTTTTGTAAATTAAATTGATTTTCAAGGAGAGAACTTACGTTGCACTGTTTTATGCCCTTAGTGACAAAATCCTTAGTAAGCAATGAGAGAAAAATGAATGAAAATTCATAAATGTTTAGATAATTGTTGAGGCCTCGCAGTAACAAAAAGATAAATAACATAGAATGAGGTAGTTACCTTAGCGATGTAGGCTTTGGCATAGAAGTTTCCGAAGAGTACGATGAAGGAGACCATGTAAATTACAAGAGCGTACTGCATCCAGAGTGGAAAATCGCATCCCGATTTTATACCGTTGATTCCGAGAATCAGAGCAGTCGTGAACTGGATGAGCTGGAGGATGGTCAAGTACTTCTTCCACCAGAGGTATCTGGCTACCGAGGGTCCGAGAGCTGCCAGACCGTAGTACGAGTACATGAGCACGTGAATGAAGCTGTTTACCATGGCTGGCAAAAAGGCTGCAAAAAGAAAAGTTTATTTAATTAAAGTCTACTAGGAAATTTATTTGTTGCGCTACTGATTTTTAACGTTTAAGAAGAACTAGTGAAAAAACTACTATAATTAGTGGAATTTTCCTAAAAATTAGTGAAGAAAGCTCTAAAATTTAATGATTAATGGAGTAATTTTCACTAATTTAGCTTTAGAAGGTATAAGATTTTCGAGTTAAAACTCGTAATTTCAATTCGACTACGTCGAAATGCATTTTTAATTTACGAAAGTTACAAAAATTATTAAAATTATATCGTGATTAATGGATTAATTTCCACTAATTTTATGTATTTTTTCACTAAAAACTATCGAGGACAAGATTTTTGATCTGAAACTCGAAACTTCAATTCAACCATACAAATGATTAAAATTATCATAAAAAAATTGATATAATTAGCACGAGAATTTTAGATTGGAGAAACTTACTTGAGCCACTGGGTACCCATTTGATTCCAATCCACCAGAGTGAGAACATCGTGGAGTGATGGTAGACATGGAGGAAGCTCAGCTGATTGTCCTTCTTCCGGAGGATGAAGAAGAACGTATCACAGAATTCCAGCAGTTTACTGAAGTAGTACCACCAAACGGCGTTAGCGATCTACATTGGAGGAGGATAAAAAGCCAAGTTAGGAAGGGTGAAAAATTTATGTATGTAGGCGGTTCTAGACGCTCCATTTAAAAGTGATTTTAAAATCTGCCCAAATGTCCGACTTTCTAATTGGTTCGTGGTCTTTAACTGGACTCTCACCTGTAATTCTTCCGGCCTGGAAATTTGACGTATTGGCTGGCATACGTAGCTGTAGCGTAATTTGGTAGATGCGACGAAGAGCTGAAAGAAGAAATAAAAGTAGCCGCGTGAATTTTAAACGAGCCGATTTCCGTCGCTTACTTTACTTATTCTTTCCTTATTTCCTTTTGGCCTCCGAGTATTAGCATTCATTTGAATTTCAAAGGCAAAAATAACTTGATAAACGGATACATTTACAAAGGCAATCAAATTGTTAACACTTTGTTTTTAGTGTCATTAATTGCTATTGTTTATTGATCGTTAATATAAATGTGTAAATTTTACTAATTTCTTAAAGTTGACTTTTAGAAAATCTATTAAAATTAGTGGAAATTGCTCCAGTAATCACTAAATAATGAAGCTTTTTCCACTAACTTTTAGTGAAATCTCACTAATTATAGTAGTTTCTTAATAATTCAACTTTATAGATAGTATGTTTATATCTTTTATATTATTTTTATTTTCTTTATCAATGAATTGTATTTGATTAGAAAATTTTGTCCGTTTGTTGAAAATAACATTGGAAAAATAAAAAAAAAAATAAGCGCACCTCGATGGCGATATACGCATTGAGCATAGCCATGGCGAGATTGTAAGGTACGAGGGCCCAGGTGAGCTTGAACGCGCTCCGCTGCTTCATGAGCTTCGGTCCGGACCATACGATGAAGAGGTAGAGTAGGGTATAGAGCAGGGTCGGTTTCGGTGAATCCACCAGAAGCCATCCTTTCGTCCTTTCGTCTGCAATAAAAAACAAATTATGAAAAATCTCACCGATCGTATGTACACGAAGAAAAATGTTACATTAAAAATTATAGTATTTATTATAAGTAGTATTTACTAAAGAAAGGACAAACTTGTAAAATAAAACAATTACTATAGTGGCTGGTAAATTTTTAAATATTTAAGTTAAATTTTACTATACTTATACAAAATTTTACTCATTGTGTTGGTTTACACACTCAATAAATTCATTATTTCAATATCTTAACGATTATCTTTTTTGAGTCAATTTTATTTTATTAAAAAATTGTAAAATTTTTAATAAAATACCATTGACTCAAAAAAGATAATCGTTCAGATAATTAAAAAATTTACTTAATTAAATATTTACTTAAATACGCTTTTTAAATTTTTTTTTATTGAATTTTTTGCTTTAATAAAGACTATAGTAATTTTTAATGTAAAATTTGTCTGCGCGTAGAATACATGCGCGTCGATCGTCAATTACACTAATTCGCACGGTTTCAATACACCGCTGAAAATATGCCATTGCAATTCAGCTGACTGTCGGCTTACTTAAAATATTTTTTTACTTTAACAATAAAAGCTTCAATTGCGAAAACCGATGATTGACCCCGCTGGGAATTCTGTTACACTTTATTCATTGACACATACATCCCCGCTTTCATAATTGTCGAACGGAAAAGTGCAATACGAAAAATTGAAGTGCAAACACATGCGCATACATTTAATGCTAAACATAGCGTTTCAAAATTTCTCACGATTCCCCCGATCCACCTTTATATTATGATTGACTTTCTTACCTGCCAATGACAGCGTCCAAAGATAGTAATCATAGGCATCGTTTATCAAGCTGGTCGTCGAATTGATTAACTCCGCCATTGCCTGGAAAAAGTAAAAAATAAGATACAATGAATTGCAATGAGCCACGTCGAGATTTGCATATACTTTATTACAGATAAACGAGACGTTTGATACGTAGGAGGCAAGAAAAAAATGAAAAAAAATTGACTGAGCGCCGTGATTGGCTGGCGATCGGCCGATATAATATCGAGAGGCTCTCGCGCCTGCTGCACCGTGGCGCGAGATCGGTGAAACCGAGACTCTCACTCGGAAATGATTCGCAACGCCATGAGAGGGAAAAGTGCAACAGGAAAAAGATTCGGTGTTTGGCTGCTTTTTCGACTGTCAGCGAAGCTTGGAGGGGAGGGGAGCTCACTCGAGAGTGGTACTCTCATTGAAATCTTTTTTTCTTTATTTCTTTTCCACATTTCTCTTTCTTATAATATTGTATTTATTTTTTAAGTTTCGTTTTTAAAAAGTATATTTAAAAAATTCTAATTAAAAGTTTTTAGTTTGATTAGTTATAAATAAATTAAACTTTAGTATAATAAGTCAAATCAAATCCAATTTAAATTAAGTCAAAATTTAGTTCGATTCAAAAAATTCAATTTTATATTTTATATTTTTTTGGCGAACGTAAGACTTTTTAAGCTCGTCTCATATTAAAGAAATGTAAGAACAAATAATAATTTTTTGCTAAGCCAGTCAAATTAACCGACCGAATCAAGTGCAATGTTTTGCGTTTTTGCTTTCGCAAGCGTCATTATTTACGAGTCCGCAAATTTTTGCGAGCCTGCACAGGAGTTCTAAGTAAATTAATGAATTTTATTCCTTTTTTTTCTTAAGGCAACCACTCAATTTTAACGAGTGTATACACTAACGCTTCATAATTCCAAAAACTGTTTGTTCAATCATTTGCTTACGACTTTCAACATCCGTTGCCAAAGGTTTGTAGTTTAGTATAGTTTAATGAGTTGCCATGACAATCGTTTATGAAAATTAAGCGGTAAATTGGTTATTTATTGATGTAAATCAACGATGCACCAATTATAATCAGATAAAGGCCAACGACAAATTAGCCTTTCAATGAGCTGTTGCCTGCTTACAATAGATTTGTAGACTAAATTTCAGCGCGAAGAGACCCGCAAAGACGCGGAAAATGCACTCAACTTGAAAGGGTAGTTGCGATTCTATGAACATGACTATTTGATAGTATAAACCGTTGAATTAACAAACCGATTTGAATTGATCGGTCGTTTATATTTCAAATCGTCGAATTCATAGGCAACTCAGAAATCGATATTTCATTTAGATTTAACGCGTAAAAAAATCTCAAAACCAAAGAAATTTGACATCAAAGTGCACATATATATGTGCGATTCTACGGAAATAGACAAACAACTGGGGTATTAAAAATAAAAAAAAAAATTTTGAAAGCACAC
>JAWWEN010000020.1:10918236-11002033 GCA_035582955.1 Sycophila texana | reverse complement strand
AGGTGTGCTTTCAAAATTTTTTTTTTTATTTTTAATACCCCAGTTGTTTGTCTATTTCCGTAGAATCGCACATATATATATAACGTACAATCCGGAAATGGAGAAAGTTCAATCGGAATACCTCAAATCGACGAATTAACAAATTTGGAACTCAATTTTGTATACAAATTTCATGCATTAAAAAAATTCGGCTGCAATTAACGCACGCGTATATAGCTATGTATATTCGGCAAATAGGGAAAGTTCGATCGGACCGACTTTACCAACCGATTCGAACACGATTTACCATGCAGATATTTCACGCCCTAAAAAAAGACCTCAAACCAAAGAATTTCGTAAGCAAAGCAATCATACATAAAGTATAATCAGCAAAGGGGGAAAGTTCGATCGCACGACTTTATCCCAGATCGTCGAATTAACCAACCGACCTGAACTCGATTTTTCATTCACATTTCACTCCCTAAAAAAAAGATCTCAAACCAAAGAATTTCGTCAGCAAAGAAAACTACGTAAAATCAGCAAAGGGGGAAAGTTCGATCTCACGACTTTATCCCAAATCGAATTAACCAACCGATCCGAAGTCGATTTTTCATTCACATTTCACTCCCTAAAAAAAAGACCTCAAACGAAAGAAATTCGGCAGAAAGCTCGGGTGCGCATAACGTAATCGGCAAATGGGGAAAGTTTGATCGGGCTTATAAAGTCGTCGCGCTAATCGGTCCGGCTCGCGGATCGGATGGAAACGCGCGCTTCGCGCCGGCACGGGTTTCACTCCGCGGGGAAACGGCCGGGGGAACGGTGTATATATATATATACAGGCAACGGCTCCTTTTTTCGCGCCCGGGGAGAAAGTGCAAATTGATGCTCGCACGCGGGCACACGCGTCCCGGGGCCTTGCCCCCCGGTCCGCGGAACCGCCGTGGCGCCATTCCTCCAGCGAGAGCGAGAGTTCGTTAGATCGGCGCTTTTTAGCGGCGCGCGAGCCGGTTAATGCTCTCTCGCGAGCGAGCGAGAGATTATACCGATGTGGCCGGAGAAATTCCCCGGGAACGGGCCCAGCTCCGACGTCCGTAATGGTTTCGCGATTTTATTGACCAATCAGTTCTCTCTCTCTATTTCGTTTTTTCTCTCTCTATGCACTACTGTGGGGGGGTACTTTGAGAGTGTTACTTTGCTCTTGACCTTCAGCTGCGTTCTGCTTGCATATTCCATTTCGGTCGGATAGTTTACCGCGCATTCCGTGCCAAGCTGGACCAAATTGTTAACTTTAAAATATACAGTATATTGTCTGCAATGCGGGGCTCGGTGAAAGTTGAGAAAAGCAACGTCAAAGTGTCCAAAGTAATACGGCTGGAAGAGGTAGTCAGCGCGTGTAATGAGACATGTTTTACAAATGTGTTGGAATGTGTCTACTGTAGAACGAAAATTGTTGTGTTGAAAAAAAAATGATAGATTAATTTGATTTTCAGTTTTCTTGATATAAGAGTAATACTCGAAATAGTCGGTAATTGGATAGTTACACGTGAGAATTTCGGACGGATGTCTGTACGAATAAGAATGTATCGTATAAAAATTGTACGTGTGATAATCAGTTTTGCGGGTGACATTGGGAACTCGAAATTTTTGTTTAGGTATGAACGATAGAGGCTAACCGATACGAGTGTAAAAAAGAATGCTACTGTTTTACTTTTGTAACACGTTAAAAATGCGTAAAAACCTACAGGATACGCGAAATGTACTTCTTTTTATTAAGATATGAAAAAAAAAAACGAAAAGTCGAACGATTCATCTAAATAGGCACGATTTTTTTATGAAAAAATACCAAAAAAACGTTATATGTGAGAAATTTGGTTTGGCGAGTACCATTTCTAACTCAAAAATTTTAATAAGTGTAAATGAGAGAGGTCAATTGATTTAAGCTTAAAAAAGAATATCATTTCTTTTTTCTTTTTCGTAAAAAATTAAAAACGCGTAGGACGCTGCGGGATGCTTGAAGCACGCCCTCATTCCACTTTTTGAAGATATAAAAAATATGAAAAGTCGAACGATTTACCTACGCTGGCTCAATTGGTCGCGATTTTTTTATGTAAATTCTTTTAATTTAAATATTATAGTTCAAAATATCGGGTTTACGAATACCAGCTCGTACTAGAAGAAAATTCATTGGATATAAGCGGAAGAGCGACAAACCGGACCTGATGTAAGACAAGAATGTAATTTTTTTTTTCCTTTTATAAGATACTAAAAAACTGAAGAATTCCGAAGAAGCGCGCCACATTTCTTCACTGAGATATAAAAAAAAAGAAGAAAAGTCGAACGCTCCACTTTAGTAAATAGTGCAATTCAGGCCGATCTTTTTTTTATTCTTTTTAAACGAAAAAAGCTCTTTCTGTCATCCACCCCACAGCAAACTTTCAAAATGAAAAAACCACAGCAAATTACTTAAATTTTCCTAAAAATTAGTATAAAAAATCAGAACAATCTTTTTTCTCTTTTTAAACGAAAAAAGCTCTTCCCCGCCGACACCCCACTCAGCAAACTCTCCAAATTTGAATGAATAAAAAAACCGCAACGAATCGCTTGTATTTTTTCCCAAAAAAAACTAGTAGAAAATCAGGACGATCTTTTTTTTCTCTTTTTAAAGGAAAAAAGCTCGTCCCGCCATCAGCCCACTCACAGCAGCCCCTTCAAATTTAGAACTAATAAAAAAACACTACAATAAATTGCATATAAATTTTGCCAAAATCAGTAGAAAAAGCTATACATACTGATCAGTATTATTAACCGAAGTAATTTTCACTAATAATTTTAGAAAAGAAGGTCACCCCGAGTCCTCGATTCTCTTACCTCGGCTGCAGAGTACGCGGCGATCACTTGGCGAACAGAGTGCCAAAGCCTTTCCGGCTCAAACGAAGAAGAAACGAGGCTATGCAGAGACAGTCAGCCAGGCAGACGACAAGTCGGACGGGCGCAGGCGACGATCTCAGATGGATACAGTCAGACAGAGGCACAGGCAGGCGTCAGGTGCTGGTGCCTGGCATCGCCCGTGGATGTAGACGCGTCGCACCGCTGGTTCCTGGCGTACTGGCTAGCCGGGGCTCTCCCGCGCGCGCGCTTCACTCGGTGTACTTTATAACTTTGGTCCTCGGCGGCGGGCGCGCGCCGGTTTAACCAGGCCAAAAGCGCCCGTCGCGACGCCGCTCGAAAAACTCGGGGCCGGGGAGGGGGCCCCGCCGGGGGGCCCGCGGAGCGAGGACCGCGGCGGCTGGATGGGGGGACACCACGAGCCAACGGTGCGCCCGCCGAGGGAGAGAGCCAAGGAGAGGTGGAGCGTGCCGCAGGTGCCGTGGAGCTCCCTGCGAACGGCGCCGTCTCTAATGCTCGATCGCACTCGGATACGCACGCTGCGAGACGCGCGGTCTGCGCAACCCCCTCTTTGGCTTGTCGACTTGTCGATATGGTAATCCGTGGTGTGGCACATTTTTATTTTCACTTGATCGGATTTTTTTCTTTTTCTTTTTAATATTCGCTTCCTTCTACAGGAAGCTATACGTAATAGTAAAAGAAGAGTTGTTTTTTTAAAAACGGGTTCAATGTCTGTTTTGAGAGCTTCTGGATCAGTTTATGCTGCTTTTCAGTGTTTTTATGTCTAGCAGCTTGACTCAGCATCTGGTTGAATAGAGTTTAACGTGTCTAGGTTTACTTTCTTTTTTTTTTTTTTTGTTTGATGATGGGAAACAAAGTTACTTTTTGATTAGTTGAATACGCTTTTTTCTTTAAACCTGATTTTTTAAGTTTTAGGATACAATTTTTTCGTGTTATTCTCTATAATTAAGGTAATTTGCTTAATGAGTTTTACGTAATTCATTTTCTGTAGGAAAATCAAAATTTCTATCTTTTCACGCTTGAAATTCTTCATTAGATACCCCCATTTTTTGATATACAAGAGTGTATATATGTATTCGAAATTAATGATCAAAATGATTTTAAAAAATTTAGGGTTATTGACGGTAAACCAAAGTATGTCTCACAAAAATGTTACTTTTCTGCCCTCCGGCCGGAAAGCGCCAACTTTCGGGCCGCTGCGCGAGCGGAAGTTAGTGCTTTCCGGCACCGTCGAGCAGAAAAATAGTATACATACCTAGCCCTGTATAATAAGAAAGCCTCAGATCACATGTTTGTCTACCTCGGCTTCGCCTCGGTCGACAATTACATGTGATCTGAGACACTTTCTTATTATACAGGGCTAGGTACGTAATATACTATTTATTTAACAGCTGGTTTCAGAGAAAAAATGTATTTTTTGAAATAAAAACTATTTTTTTCCCAACGTGATAACTCGAGTAACAGTAAGTAAATCTTTACAAAATTTTGCAGAGACATCTCACTTTTTTATTTAATTATTATGCAATACGAATCCTTCGGCAGACTAGCCCTCGCCTAAACACACTGCCTCGACGATTGCTAAAATTAATACTAAATGCATATATTTATGGTACTAATCCGCTACTCGAACTGTGGGATTATTGCATTCGCGGGGAAAGCTGCAATTATATTTCGGCGGTGTATTATTAAATTACTTATAACTGTGATTTGCTTGTTAAAACCATCGTAATGATTGAAAAAAAAGAGGAACTGAAAACGCGCGTTAAAATGAGAAAATAACGGTTCACAGCTGTAGGTATGTGAAAAAAATTGTAATAGATATCGGTGAGTTACGATGTGGCTTAAGCTTCTCCCTCTTTCATGAATAGGCACCTGACCTCCAAATCGCCATTGAAAAGGAGCTCAAAAGCGAGTGTAAATGTTTTAAAACTGAATTGGAACGCGGCGGACGCAGTCGGTCATTATGACGCCTCGAAAGATTATGTGGCGAGAAGAAAAGAAGGAGAGTGCACCGATACCTAGGAAAGTTAACGCGCGACTTTAAATTTAAATGAGCGGCCTCGTTGGGAAAACGGTGGCGCGCAAAACGCACTTGTCAATCGAGCTCATTGCATTTTTCGTTAGTTAAACAAAAAAATATATATATTTTCCTCTTTTTTATTTATCTTAACAAAGTACTACGCAAAACCGCCCATACATACACATATATATTTATTTTCTCTCCTTAAATCCGTTGTTTTTGCATCCTGCATATTTTTTATTGAAATAAGGGAAAGCATGCAAATCGGTCGGAACGAAATACGCGAAAAACAGAAACAACTATGGACAAACAAGTTCAACGCGAAACTTTCGTTAGATTTCGAGTGCAAATTTGCGCTTGATGGGACGATGAAAAAATAAAAAGAAGAAAATTTCGATGTAAAATCGCGCACTCAGTTGGACCATGCTCGAGACGTGCTGACGCACGTGGCGATTCCGCGGCTCCAACGGTGACCCTAATATTTTCAAGCCGAGGGGTATAATACACGCATCGAACGTTTTCGCCGGCAAAACCAAACCTGTTTCACGATTCGGCGCCCAACGAGATCGAAGTCCACCACGGAATTCCCCGCTCATTCCTGATGGTTTCTTTCTTTTTTTTATTCACCACGCCTTGCGGGAGCTCGCGACTTCCGGGCTTCGGATTTTTTTCTTCAGAGAAATCGACCGATTGACTCGAATTTTCGGCTACATTCGCCATTAAGCAGTAATAAATGCTGCATCCACTATTTGAGTCTATTAGCATTAGATTCTGGAGAGAGAAAAATAATATTGATTCGCGTCTTCAGCAAATTTGCAAATTTATCAGAAGATGAATCTACCGAAGATAAATATACTTTTTCGTCTTATCGGTAAACTTTTAATTCATTGTATATTTTATAGAGTGTTTAGTGCACTAATAGGTGGTTTATCTCATTTACAACTTCTACTGTCTTTCAACAGCCTTTGATGATGAACACCGTCTAAATTCGTATAGGTGCAACCATCAAATTGATATTGATTACGTTAATAAAAAAAAAAAAAAGAAGAGTACGACTACTACTTTATCACTGCAGTAAACTGTAAATTGAAATAGACTGGTATACATTACATATACCTAACACCCATAAAACGGATTTCTTTACGACTATTTCGGTCAAATTCTTTTTTTAAGTTTACGAAAATATGACCATCCATATCCGTCTAATTAATTATCGCTATACTTACAAAATAGCAGAATCGAGATTGATATCCACCGTCCGCTAGTTTTCGAAAATTAAAGAAATTTTAGAAAGTTATACGTTTTCGTACATTTTACGGTCGAAATTCAAGTCATCTATTTTTATTAGGATCGTTAGGTCAACATCGTGTCCTATTGTACAGGTGTATAGACATGCAGGCGAGCGCTGGTCGGCCCCATCTAATTAGACGGCGACCGGCACACTGAGAGAAGAATAATGACCGAGTGGGAGAGCTGGAAAGAAAGATGGAGAGAGCTGGAGAGAGAATTAAGCAGACGGAAGGTTGTTTGCGAGGAAAAATAACAGTTTCGGATTATCGCCCGGGGCGAACTTTCGTACGAGAGTATACGAGTCCCTTTTATATATTGAATTCGTAGCCTCGTATGTATATATATACATATATGTATGGAGAGTACTGGACATTCACTCAAGTAGATTGAGCCGAACGTATACGACTTTCCTCCATGCACGCGTCTTTCTTATGAACCCTTGATTTCTTGCTCTCCTTCGTATACACTTGGCCGTTTTATTGCTCCGATGATTTACACCTCGAATTAGGAAATTTAGACGTTTTAAACCTTTTGCTGCGCTCTAAAGTGTTTTTACACGGAGAACAGAAATTAAAGTGTTTAACTGCAATGGGCGGTGTATACAGTTTTTATGTACTCGCCTTAATGAACCTTGGAACGAAAGTCGACGAGTTTAGTTCGCTTTTATTGATATTTTAAACTTTCATAAGGTACTACGCGAATTGTTAATTTGCATACGATTGCAAAGGCGAGTCTGCGTGGCAGCTTTAATTTGACTTTCCTGCCCGTGCGTTCGCAGTGACGCAGATACCGTGGTTGATATTTACATCACTGTGAATGCACGGGTAAGCACCAATACAAGCAATAACGTAGTGCACTCGGAGCTTACAATATTTTTCCGAAGATCTTATAATAAAATTTACATATGGAGGTGACGTTGTCATTTCTTTTTTTAAAGTTTCGGAAAAATATTACGAGCACCAGTTGTATTAGGCTTACCTATATAATAAATTATTATACGGAACTTTTTTGAAAATTTCAAAAAGGAGATTCGATTTTGTCTGTATAGGTAATTTATCTGCTGCACACATCTATAACCACTAAATTATTAAGAAAAAAATGAAGTAGAGAAAAGAAGAGACAAAACAAATCTCCCTTTTAAAAGTTTCAAAAAAGAAATTTATTTCTGCAGGTGTACATCGCCGGATAAAAAAAATGTATCGGACGGCGAAGTCTTTTACCGAGGGGTCGATGCACTTCAGACGCTAACGCGAGTACAGCAGTGCGGTTAAGATACTTATAAAGTTATAATTATTAAATGGCATAAGACTTTCTATCGAAAGTGCATCAGTATACGAAGTAGTTTCTGAGCAATTGCTTTGTAATTGCAAAGCGTGCATTTAATTCGATCTTGCGCGCATAATTACGAAAAAAATCAATGGCAACAAAAAAAATCCCAATAAAATGATTTAACACGAAAATCGAGCACGAGAGGACGTTTTGAGCGTGCATCAGCTTAATGCGCCGGCTAATAGGCCAATAAAACGCCTCGCTCGAGTCTTAACGGCTCGGAGAGAAAACTAATCGGCGGAGGTGCGAAAAGCTTCGTACACCAGGCGTGGAAAAACTCGGTGTTTCCAGCTGTCGGAGGTTGGATGTATATATATAGTCGCCAAGTATCGCCGAGTGCTGCTTCTCCCCGGTGTACTTGTGTTATTTGCCTTGCAAATGTGCGTCTGCCTTTCCTACGCCACCGCCGCCGCTGCCGTGGCTGACGGAAGAAAGTCGCTGACTAATTAGGCCGACGAACGCGGCGCTGATCTTTCAATCGGTCGGCCGATCGCATTGCAGAAACGCCGCTTGGCACATTCTAATGTCGATGCATCTGTCATTCTACTTTTACCCTCCTTTTTTTCGATTTTTTTTCGTATTTTTTTTCTGCGTGCAATCAATTTTATTACATTTTTTCGCAAATCAATCGCTATTAGGTATATTACGTCTGTAATGAAATAACAGTGTATGCCGCGAAAATTTTACACTAATGAAAGTGTAATATACGCAAAATGTCGAAAGCCTTTTGCAAAAAATCGTCTTTAAAAAAACCGATGGCAGGATATTACGAAGCATTTTAAAAAGTGATTGAAAACATATTATATATATATAATTGAAACGTTTTAATGCGCATTTGCTAATTTTATTTTAATAGAGGAAGAAAATTATTTGTTTAATTTCTTAAATAAATTAATAAAATTAACATCTTCAATATATTAATAAAAGATTCGCGGTTATTGACGATAAGCCGAAGTACGTATGTCTCATACAAATTCTAATTTATTGTAACAATTAAGTTTCTGCGTATTTTATCAATTTTATTACTTATTTCTACATCAATCGCTGTTATCACGTCTATATAACAAAATGAGAGTATATACCGCGTAAATTTTGCACAACGCTAATGAATATAATATATACAAAGGATGTCGAAAGCTTTTCCAGCGAAAAATTTTAAAGTTTTGGACTGTTGGGGTAATCGAAAAAAAGCATAAATTATCGAATGGATCCGATATCGGCGAGTGTAAGCGTGAAAAGTTACGTGTCTTGCAAACAGTTTGAACGAGGGAGGAAAATATTTGCACTGTTGAAACGTTGACGAAAGGAGCCTTTCGTAACCGCAAAAGAGCGACAACTCGCTAAACCAAGAGATTCTCGGGACTCGCTGTTGTCGCGCGCGAAACTTTGCATAACGCACGCGTATTTTTTTTTAATTTCCATGCCGAGTCCAATGTATGTCCCACTGAACCGACTAATTTTGGTCACTTAACCGAGTGTCGTTGTTAATTTGTTTCCCGGATAAAATGTGTAAAAAATTAATTGCCCTTAAAATCACCGTCGCTTTGCAGTCAGCTATAAATCACTTTATCATTACTTGACTTGTATGATGAATGTAGAGAGACGCCCCTAATGATCAGTGCTCGAAAAAAAACGTGAAAAGTCGAGGAAAGTGAGTGATGCCTGAACGTGATGCGCTTAACTAAGAGACCGACTCTCGTGTCGCTGCGGCGCGAAACTTGCGAATCGCGCGGATTTTCATTTCAAAGCAAATCGATGCACTCATTAGTTAAACTAACTAATTTTCTTCGATTAACTGACTGACGTCTGTAATTTTATTTCCTTCTTAAAACGCGTAAAAAATTTACCGTCCTAAAATCGACATCGCTTTGTAAGCCATAACTCTGTCCAGCTACCGACTTATATGATAGATGTAGAAAGAAGTTTCTAATGATCGGTTCACAAAGTGAAAAAAAGAAGAACCATAAAAAAGGTGATGAGCATGAGTGATGAGGACAAATTGTTAGGGCTATTCGGTTCACACATATGAAACACAAAAAAAAAATTGGGGTCGCGTTATGAAGTTGTCTCATCCCGCTTGGGTAGACTTAAATCTATGAGAAGACAGCCGCGTTCGCTCTTCCTTTCTCTCTCGCCCGAGCAGTACTGCGTTCCATTATCTGCGACAAAAAGTACCGCCAATGAAAAAAATCTCAATCTTAAGGATTTCCCTCGCGGTAAATTTAATAAATTGCTAAAAGGAGAAAGGAAATCCCATTTTTCGGCAATCTAACCCTCCCAGCCGCAGCTACGTGGACAAATAGCTTTTACCTATTTTGTTTATTGGAGTTTGCGCGGATTGCCGGATTATCTTATTGCCTTGATATTCCATTGAATCCTCGAAATCGCAGGATCAAATATTTCTCTCAAATTACCCATGCGTTCTTTTATTTTATTTTTTTGTAAGCTGATATTGCGTGTTGATGGTATTTTTTATTAACGAATCATTCTGTAAAATCCAAGAGAAATGAAAATTCCGTGGACGCATATTCAATTTTTCAGTGATAAAATTAATAAATTAAAAGGCGGAAAAACTAAAAGGAAAAAGTATTGTACTATTACATTATGAAGTATAAGGTAAATTAGTGACAATAAGTTCCTCTGTAATTGGTTCGAGTTGAGAGTAAGCTTGATTGAAAGTGCAAGTTTGTATAGAGGGTATCGCGAAAGATCCGAGATATTAGCAACAAGTTTCTCTATGCGGTAGCTCACCGTTTCGCTTTCCATGGACTCCGATCTCTTAACTACCCAACAATCCCCAAGTAATATAATACAACTTCACTAAGTGACAATAATACCTGAACTTCATTCCTCGCTTCAACCCTTTATTGATGATGAAAACTAAAAAATTTTGATGTTCATCGTATGTTTATTAACTAAACCGTATTAACAAATAAACATAATTCATATCCTCGTGAATGACTCGCGCAAGCCGCGAATTCCGTAAATCGAGGTAAGCCGAGTACCGAGCCGCGAAGGAGAGAGAACATCTGTAAACGAAAGTGAAATTGATGTACGATTTGAATTTTGATCCGCAGGCTAGTCGAGCAGGTTCTACTCTGCAGATTTTCTCGCGGCTAACTGCACGAGTAGTGCACAAGCTCAGACCTCTACTTTCATTCGCTTTGCAGAAAAAATAAGGACCGACCGTTGGGGCATCATTTTTTTCCTTTTTCAATTCCTCCACTGAGAAGTAAATGCTTTGAGCTACCCTATAATTAATTACTTTATATAGATTTCCTAGGGATTTTTATGATCGACAATTAAAATCAAAGATAAACTTGAGATAATCGAAGTCGTTTTACTTTTGAACTTCTCTTCCAATTATAGTTACATATTCTCCGCACTGCGACAATCTATAATAGCGAAATTTCTGTCATCGACTGCTTATTTCTGTAAGATCTGTGTTTTTCTTATTAAGCAGTTGGATCATCAAAGCTGGTATTATTTCACAGCGAAACTTGTTATTATTATAAAAAAAAAAGGTATAATCGCAGCATTACATTTATTAATAGGTGACTGAAACGCCTTGTCGTCGTAACAGCAAAAAGATAATTAATAGACGGAGCTGCTGTAGAAGCTCGATTTCTAGGCCTGTATTTTTCTTATTAAATAATTAACTGATCACTGAGATAGGCATTGTTCGACAAAACAAAATTTGTTGTGCTTAAAAAAATAGATATAAAAAGAAAGATTTAATTGAAGAAAAAAAAAGATACACATCCTACCTTATGTAAATCGAGTATCAATAAGATAAATTGATACTATAAATCATCTCGAGCGATTCAATACCGCATACATTTTTTAAATAAATGCATAAATAAATAACGATATAACCGTCGAATTGAAACGTTATAAAGTTTTTATTCGAAAAGTCAGCAGAGTGTCGCGGAAACGTCGCTTCTCCGGGACGTCAGATGACCGACAGTAGTAATGGTCGGGCTGTCTGCACTGACTCTTACCACTTACTCAAGTACACGATCGAACGAACCGAACTTTCTTCTGGCACGGCTAAATACAAGCAACATTTTTTTTCTCGTTGACCATATCTTTCAATGAGTATTCTAAGCCAAAGCTCCATCTTCTATACACATTTATCTACATACGCATTTTATATACACATGTCTACATATGCATATACAACGCATAGGTACATCTCTTATACATACATTGCTCTTGGCAGCACAAACACGCATTCATCCACTTTATGCAGAATAGTACTTGATTTGTAGGATCCTCCATGTAAGAGTAGGTAAAGAAGGTCTGTACTCGCTGCTGTTTAGAGCCAGCAAAGTGTGAAAAATGCGGCTAAGCAAACGCGTAGGATCGGAGAAGAGACCGCGGGCGCAGGAAACCCGGAGGAAACTCGAGGAAACTCGTCGAGAGAAAAAGTGAAGCGCTCCGCGAGCGAAAGTGAAGCGCCGCACGGCTCAGCCACGCGCTACTCCACCGAGATTTTAATTAAAACCGCCGCCCGTTTTCATTCATTAAAAAAGCTTCGCTAAAACGAGCGTACGTCTGGATACATTTCCCTTTTTTTATACATATGAATGTAAGCGTTCCTCTTTGTGCTGAGCTTTTGTGGTATAATTGACTGCAATTATTATATCAATATTTCGTTAAAACATTTATTGTAAATAAATATTTATTTATTTTTTTGTGATATATTAAATTGTATACGATGTCAATTGAACCTGCATTAATAATAAATAATTGGCCCTGAATGTCTTACTATTGATTGTATTATATTATTTATTTATTTATTTATTTACAAAAATAAGTATAACAATTTTACACTGTATAAAATGTTTACAGCTTTATCAAATTATATTATTATTTATCAAATATATTAAATTACTTTATATTTACATTTTGTATTATTTTTTAAATTCATACTGCGTTATATTTCTGTGTAAAGAATTTTTTATTCCGTTTAATTTTCAATAAATAAATAAATATATTCTTATTGGGTATATATAGGCTATTTAAACTTATCGATGATTATAAGTCCTCATAATTAATCGAAAAAAATATCAAGATATTATGAAATAATTATGAATTAAATATCAATTAAATAATTCATTTCTTCAACATGTACCATTTGTGCAAAATTGTTGTTTATATCTTTAAATAAACTGTAATCACTTTCGCCCTTGATCCAAGTACTTTTACTTTACCAGCAATAAAAATCAAATAAAACAGTGTAAATATATAAAAAGTTATTAACGGAAAAAGACGAAAGGCGCAATTTCACTTTTTTCGATCGAAAGTGCCTGATTTGACCGCATCCCATTTAGCCAGACTCACAGGCACGCGCGCACACATCCGTAGACTGAACAGTACACGCGAGGATCTCGCGGGGAGAATCTGCGTCACGATCACAATTAACGGGACTCAATATACATCGCTTGGCTGCTTATACCGCTCCAGCAAGAAAAAGAGCGAGGGAAGAAGGAGGGAGGAGAGAGATCGGCCAATGAAATCACCTTTCTCCGAACGGCTCGGAGCGAATCTTTAAAGATGCAGGGTCAAGGCCCTTTCCTTGGAGGAAGGCACTTTCTGAAATCCTCCTGCACATCGCCGCGCCGCGTTGGGTCGTCTGCTCCTGAGATCCTTAATTGCCGCGAGGCTTTAATGACCGTGTCACACAAAGACGCTATATGAAAATTTATTTTATAACTTGTAGGTGAAATAGAAAGCCGCGCGTTTGTACGCTCGAACAAATCTTTATCTTTCTTCTCTTTAATGTTGCATTTATATTGCTCGGTCGTTTAGAAAATTTCAAAAATCTGTCGATTATTAATTAATTAATTAGTTAATTTATACTCGCTATGTAAATATACAAATTTGGGCCGGGTCATGGATTAATGGAAGGTTGTTGAATTTACTTGTATATTGAGTTAAGTGCTATAGAATTAAAGTTTTGACAGAGAAATCATTTTTTTTTCGACGTATTCGATTGATGAATAGGATCGGTTTTGATTAGCATAAGGCAGACGCCTGACGCTTTTATCAAACTATTAAGTCAGTTTCCCGTCATCCGTCAGGCTCGTTTCTTTTAACGAGCACTAAAACACAACGGGGAAGATACTGTAGATGGCAAAAGACGGTATGTGGGGTACAAAACCCATAAAGTTTCTAACTCCTTTGGCTTTTTTAAATTCCTTCTTGGATTGGAAATTCATACTTTCTTCTCTCGTTGCGCGCCGCACGCTGCAAGATGATCTGCAAAATCTTGAAGGCTGAACGGCAGAATATACCGGTTTATTTTGCCATGCCACGCACAATATTTTTGTTAAACTATTTTTTGTTATCTATCGATTTTAATTAACCGTGCCAGCAAATAAACAAAATAATTCACTTTTACTCTCTGTTATTGTCTGTCAGTTTTAATTGTTTTCCTGTTTAAGGGTGAAAATTCAATTAAGGCAGTTTTTTTTTGCTCATTTTATAACACCAAATAAAGTGTGTGTTTTAGAGGAAAAAGTATATAAAGTCGACCACTTTTTTTAATGATCTTAAGTGAAAGATACATTAATACTGATTATCAAAAAAAAAGTAGTTTTTATTTCTTATTCAATTTTTAGGGGCTATTTCATGTAGTATTCAGTCACGTAGCATACAATCGTTGCATCGTAAAATTTTATTGTTTACAAAAAATGTAGCGAAATTCATAAAAAAAGTAACCAATTTCCTAAACAATTAAGTTTTATGGTGCAATAATGTATGCTATGATTAAAATACCATCGGATACTATACTTCTATTATGCTAAAGGATCCTTTAGCATAAGCAAAAGAAGTACTTTAAATGGATATGAAATAAAAAAATTTAGTTCTTCTAAACGCTTTTTTTTATTAACCAATATTATTATATTCGTCGTGGAGAACGTGCAAAAAAACTGCCTACTTAATTACATTACTTACTTAACATTAATAGAATAATGATACCTCAAACCGCGCGACAACTTCAACGATATATAAAATGTAAAATGTTTATCGGAGGTACTTTTAAATTGTACACATTTAAACGATTATTTAAGCTTCAATTATTACATTGCAAATTAGAAATTCGATCTCGTCCAAGGTTATTGCACTTGAACGCAACGAGTTTCTAATCGACACCCAAGAAATGCGCCTCTGCAAAACCAGTTTCCTCGCGATTTGCGCGATTTCGCTAATCCACGATTATTTGTCTATTTGAGAAATTCATCGGGAGAATGAACAAACACTGGCCCGCCACAACATCAAGTGGTTCCTCCTCCGGTCCATTGTCCCGACAGAAGAATACGAATTTTCTCCGATGCGCAGAAATATATTCCCGTCGTGTGTGTGTGTGTGTATACATATCCTGCTCGTGTGATCATTTTTCTGACTTTGAGAACGTTGCACTCACGGCTCTCGGCACTTTGAGTGAAAGTGTTCAATTACATCTTCCGCTGAGCAGTGCTGCTCTGACTACACGTTTTGATCTTCGGAAAAGGACCATGAGCACACTTCATTTTTCCCGAGCGAATAAAAAAGTATGCATTTCAAATGTGTTTCCGCTGTTTTTATTATTACTCTCTACAGAAATGAATAATTGCTCGCGGAAAACTTCTGTTAAAATTGCACGGGAAAATTTTTTATGCAGGGTTTATGTAAAATTCATTTATTTATCTAACATCGGACCGGCTAAAATGTGCACAATATGAAAGGAAATAACGTTCGAATCTTCGATTCGACTATTACTCGCGGATTCTGTGAGAACGCGATACATTATTATATGAATATAATACTCATTTTTTCACATAAATTGTGCGAAAAATGTGCAAATTTCTGAAAAAACTATAGATTTAAATTAATGAATTTATTATTCAAAAATTATTTTATCCATTTAAAGCGTGTGTGTACTCTGCGAAATTTCCTATATCCTTCACGAAGAACCGGAAATGTACAGCTATTATAGAAATGATAAATCCGTTGTAGTAAATTATATTTACAGCTGTCATTGATAATAAGTTGATTTTTATTTTCAAACATGCCTCACGTGTTAAAATCACTAATATATAATAATACTTACAACAAGCGCTCTAAGTAATTTGTCACCCAATAAACTCAGAAACAAAAAAATAAAAAATAAAAAATCACAGTACAACAAATATACGATTTAAGTACGCCTAAACGACGCTTTATATTCAATAAAAGAAATTACGCAAGAGCAGAACGGCCCGCGCGTTGCTCGAAATAAGGGCAAAACGATCGTCGCGCACGCGAGCGATTTAAAAAAAAGAAAAAAAAAATCCGCGAGCGGAGGAGGAAAAGGAGGAGGAGGATGCAAAGTCGCTTAGCCGTCCGGCGCCCCGCGGCCGGCACTTTCACGAGCGACTGACTTTCTCCCGAGCGGGTGCCGCGCGGGCGCTGGCGGGCGGACTCTCGAGCTCTCCCTTCGCCCGCGGGGATAAAAAATCGCTCCCCCGCGCTCGCGCATGCTTCTCCTAAGATGTGCCGCCGCTTGCAGCTGGAGGCCAAGACAAACGTCTCCCGTAGTCGTCGCTATATTTAATAGTTTTCACGATGTTACGGGAGGCACGATGCACTCGAACGATCCAACTGCACACATATATAGGTACTATTCGCACGCGCATACACCGTACACACATATATACATAGTATACACACAGAAAGTCCGAAATTCGTCATCGGAGTTGTGCGATCCGCAGGGGTAAAAGATATATACAGAGGTATATATAATGAGGTGAAGATTTGGTGGGCCCACGAACCTGTGAGTGCAGCTTGCAGTGGGCCTATCAGTGGGCGCTCGCCATGTCCGGTCGCAAGCTCTCGCGGACTCTCCCTTACGCCCCCGCTCTGTACGTCCGTCGCGCGTCCTGCGTGCTCCCGCCCGGCACTCGGTGGCGACTAGGCAAAGGGTGCAGGCGCTGCCGGCGACGCCACCGCCACCGCCGCCGCCGCCGTTGCTCCTGCCGCCATTTCCCCAATCAATACGACTGCTCTGAGCTCTCCTTTAAGGCCAGCACACAACGCCGGAAAACGCAGTGGTCGGTGGCGGATCGCCACCCCCGGGGTCCTTGATGGGGGGGGGGGACGACTGTGGGAGGCTTGGGGGCCTCTCGCCGCCTCTGCTTTCGGCCGCTCACTTTCGCTCGACATACCGTTCAATCCGGCGGATTCTTCTTGTTTCGTTATTTTTCGCTCACGGTACTTCGTCCTCCTTCCTTGTGCAATACGCGCAGGGGACCGCGGCGGGTTCGGATGGCCCGATAGCATGACCCGGAGGACTGCTTTCTTTCATACTCTTTCCTCCAATTTTGCCCTTAAACTGAGCTTTTGTGATTTTTTAGTATTTTTTAATTATACAATTTATTTATTTAATAGTGATTGAACGAACCTTATAGTCCTTATAAAATTAAATAAATAATTAAGATTAAGTAATATCAATATGGTAAAGGATTGTGAAGACTTTCCACCACTTTTGCAATATTAATTCAAAATTAAAGATAATAACTAAAACTAAAAACTAATGGTAATGGAACGAAATAAATAGTTCGAGAGATTTCATAGGAAGGCTATTATACTGCAGGCTTTATTAGATTGATTTTTATTTAAAAAAATTACAGCAGATCAATCATGATATCGCATGGTAATTAATTATCTGTCGCATACTGAACGTGTACATTACGAGAGCTGCGTAATTGCAGCTTGAATATTTATCGTTTAGAGTGTGTTTTTCGCATTCTAACTGCAGTCTTCGTCGTTAATAATTCTCAAGTAGCGAAAGACTTTTTTACTCTAGTTTCTGATTAATTATGTATTTAAAGATCGAGCTTTTGAGATTTGCATTCGTACTGAAGAAAATTAGAAGAGAGAGAATCAATTTTTCAATCATAATAATTGAAACGATAATAACGAGACTCGTGCGCATTTTCTTGCTGGAGCCGGGAGTTGGGTGGCCAGTTTTTGTTGCACGTGACTGGTCCAGTCTCCGCGACTGCAAGGACGGCATATACACTCGGAGAAATTGAGATAAAAAGGATGTAATGCTTCACGCGTCCGTGTGACATATTTATGTGGGTATAAACTGGCACCTTTGTAGCCAGTACAGTTTACTCGTCGACCGGCCGATATATTTTACCTACCGCCCGGATCGTTTATGAAGAGACGAGGAAAAGAGTTTTATCGCTTCAAGAAGTCATCGATCAAAATGTATTGTCATTGAAGATCAAAAGAAAATGTAGTTGGAAAGAAGTAGCTGCTATCTGGAGTTGCATCGGGGAAAACCCATTACGGTCAGTGCATTGTCCCTAAAGATGAGTGGAAAGCTTTTCAGAAGAATTATTCAATGATTAGAGAAGAATTTGCATTAATGTTAGTATTTCTTCAGTAATTCTTTAATTTGGTTCATTTAATTTTAATGTACATACTGTAGATTTTAGATAAAGGCGAAGTTAATTGATGAAATGAGGGAAAACGAATCTGACTGGGAATATCCAGCTGGATTTCCCTAAATTTTCTAGCGGGATTTTATCAGGGCTAATTGGAAATCTCCTGGATATGAGTATAAGTACACTGAGAGAAATAATCTAGTAAAAATTACTATACTGTACTAGAAAGTGATCACAGACTGCCATAATAAAAAAAAATGACTACACTGTATAGTTATAAAATTTACTTAAATATAGTAAAAATTACAATACTGTCTAGAAAATTTTACTGTATTCTTGGCAAATTTTACTATAGAGTATGGTAATTGTATGGTAATTTTCTTCATGTCAGTCTGTAAGCACTTTCCCATACAGTATGGTAATTTTTACTTATCTCTTAGTGTAGAAAACCACGGGGTGGGATGCCGGAGGAAGAATCTCCTCGGTGGCGCTTTTTCTTCTTCCCTAATCCAATATTCTCGCTCGCGAGATGCGCAGCGAGGCAAAGAAACCGCGCGCAGACGGCGAGAATTATGGAACGGTACCCGCGCGCGGCGGCCCGATGCTCGACGCGTGCCCCGCTCGCGGCTTCCGATTGAGCGGAGATCAAGGCTCGTCCCTCGTAAAAGCCTCATCGAGGTCGTCGAACGAGGTCGGTAGCGGGCAGACGGCAAGTAAGCAACTTTTAGAATGAAGCCTCGAAGAAAGAGGAGAGATGACGAAGCACCGGTACCGTTCGGCGCCCCACGCGTCGGGAAATCCCTCTATCGTCGTTATACCGAGCGTGCGCCGTTTTTCTTTATGATTTGCATTTTCAGACGCGCGTGGGTTCCTTCTCGCGCCAATTTCCCGTTTGAGACTTTACTTCGAGTTCGTTTTCGGCGGGAGAACCGAGGGGAGCAGTGCTCTGGACCGCTAAAAGGGCTTTTCTAGAGCATGAGGTCATCGCGGATTTCCATGGAAAATTCGTGTAAACATGGTCCACTGGAGCAGCTGCTAACCGTTCGATTTCCTTTTCGCCGACCTCCTTTGAACTACGAACGAGCTCCTTTTTTCCTACCCACGCACCGCCATACGCACGTATCGTCGCCTTCGACGAAGAAAAGCTCATTTCAAAAAAGGTCTATTTTTTTTTTGTCATTTTTAAGGCACTATAGAGAATAGAAATAACCCTTTCAGAATCTGATAAATTGGAGGCACCCTACCATCTTCAGTTGAATTAGTGAAACTCTACTGAAATTAGAAGCTCTTTTCATTTATTTTTATGGTAAAATTCTACTACTTTTAGTAGTTTTTCACTAATTCAACTTTTGGAATACTTTACTCTTACAGTTCTTTAAAAAAAAAATGGCAATTTAAATAGGCTGTTTTGAAATGTGCTTTTTTCGTCAGAGGCGACGGTATATTCTTCTTGCGGCAGGAGCTTTCGCCATCTTTCTAATGTGCAAAATTCACCTATGCTCTCAGCGTCGAGCCATCCATTCGGCCGACTGACAGCTGTATGTACGTTGTACACCGATAAATCAACACCCAAGACTGTAGAAATTTTAGGCGCTCGAATTTTATCACTGAAATGTTGAATAAATCAGATGTTGCTTGAATGAGTCAGAATAAACGGTATGAATTTTGAATAAGTGGAGTATTAAGTGGAATAAATTGAAAAGGAAAAAGGAGATTCAGAATGAGGAACTCGAGGCAGGCGGCGAGGATGGCTGCTGCGGCGAGCTCGAGAGAAAATTCGTTTCCCGCGCGGTTAAATACTGGCGGGCAAAATGCGAAATGCGCGCTCCCCGGTTCCGGCAATTACCAGGGAATAGATTGAGGAAAAACGATCCGCTGATGAATTAATAGGCAAGTCGTATGCGTATCATTGGCACATCGTTGAAGATCTGATCCCGAAAATCCTCAGTCCTACGGTACGAGTTAAGATGAAGAGCGCAACTCTCCTCTCGCGGCTCTTCGCTTTGCTCGTTTGCGCTCCCTTCGCCCTTCTCAATAATAGGTAAACTACTTAAGAAACTAAAATTTTTTCACATTTTCTTTTTGCAATCACTGCTTATCATTTTTCTCTGCTCACGGTTAGTTCTTACGGTACGCATCAAGATCACCACGATAATGCATGGCCGAGGATGGTTTTACCAGAGCATTATCTAAAAGGTACATTTATCGATTTATTTAATTATTTAATTAATAATTTTTTTAAATTTATTTATATTTATTTATTTATTTACCTACTTATCTTTTAGATTTATTAATTTTTTTACTGAATTTACCTATACTTATCTTTTTGATTTATTTATTTGCGTTTATTAATATTATTTATTTGTTGTAGAAATAAGACCACCAACAAAAGGGAGAACTCCAGTACTCGTGCACTTCAACATGTTCGTCGTCGATATTAATTCGATCAATGTTGAGGATATGGATTTTCGGTAAATCTTGTACATTCTAAGTACGGTAGTAAATGGTAGTAAAAATGATGATAGATAACAGTAATGCTTCTATTTTTAGAGTCGATATGTTCATTTATCAGACGTGGACCGAGTCCCGTTTACGAATACCACTCGAAATATTTGAGGACGACGAGGATTACGTTACTTTGCCTCCCGAATTTTTCGACAATCTCTGGCAACCTGATCCGTACTTTTTGAATTCCAAAGTATCTGGTATCTACCTTTTTTTCTTTATAAGTGACAATAGATTTTTTTTTACACTGAAAGAGTACAATTGAAACAGTTTTAATGATATTGCGCAACATCCTTTTGTTACAGAAATTGCAACTTTAAACAGTAAACACTCGTCGGTGACATTGTACAAGAATAAAACTGTGAGGTATGCAGCACGAATGCACGCTATTATCGCCTGTCAGATGGAATTCCAATTTTATCCAATGGACATTCAAGTGTGCCCCATGCACATCGAAAGTTGTAAGTCTATTTTAATTTTTTTTTTCTTCATCTAAAATTGATTAATTCTCATAAATTACTAATTTAGTTCACTTGGAAAAAGACAATAATTAATTAAATAGTAAATAATTATAAGAATTAGAAAAATGATAGAATCATTATAATTATTTAAAATGATTATAATTATTTAAATGATAGCAATAAAAAAAGGGGGGGAAAAAGTATACATCGATCGGTATATATATATATATATATGAGAGGCTTCTTAGAAGGAGGAGCAATTAAAATGGCCAAAGTTCCCTATAGCTGCAGAGAACGACTGTCCAGCATCCGAACTGGCAACGCGTGAGAAAGGATTTTAACGGTAAAGGGGACATTGTACGAAAGCACTTTTACACTCGAGAACGTCGCCGATGAGTTTGGCCCCGGTGGCCCAATTTTTCCTCGAGAGAGCGAAGGAGAGAGAGACGAGCGGGCGAATAATATAGGAAAAGGGAAGAAAAGAAAGATGAGAGACAGACAGGTGCCGTTACGAATGCGTGTATTAGTCGAGTGCAAAACTTTCGTCGCGGACCTCGTCGCGGACTAACGGTTTACTATCGAAATTTATCTTCCAACTTTTTTTCTTTATGATCCAGACGATTGTGCCTTTCGACGGCTCTTCGTTTTACTCGACTCGAACGAGCAATAAAATATATTTAATGAATTAATTAAGGCTCATTTTTTTGAGACTTTAATTAACATTTATGAATTGAAGCAGTCAATGTTTTTTATCGCGGAATATGATCTTTTGAAGGAATTAGCTTGACATTTGGTGTAATTTTTTATGAATTTAGTTTCTTACGACAGTGAAAAGCTGAGTCTGCGATGGGGACACGAAGGAGTGACGGTCAATCCGGAATTGAAGTTGCTCCAATACAACTTGGAGAACCCGCTGAGAATCGACGAATCGGTCAGTCTGATTAATGAAAAAAATGGTACGATAAATCAGATTGCATACTTGTACAAGAAAGTGTCAATATTTTTAAAGCCACAGTTTTTTTACGATTCATCGCAGTCTCTTTAAAAAGTTTTATAAAAACTTCACAGAGTCAATAGAGAAAGTAAAGAAAAGAAAAGAAAAAGACTTACCGTTTGAAATTGTTTAAGTTGAAAATATTTATTTCTTTTTTAAATGCGAACATCAGGAATAAAATACAAAATCCAATTGATGAATTTCTAGGTTTTAGCAACTAAGCGAGACTTTTGATATCTATGTCACACTTTTATTTATTCACACTTTAAAAGAAAAAGAATAAAACTTAAAAATTAAGTATTTTTTATTCTTTTTTTTTTAAATAATAAAAAATTAAATTGAAAATGTTTGTAAAAATAATTAGAAAATGAAATTGTGGCTTTAAAAATTATATATTTAATAATCATGATTTGTATAACTGATACTTAAGAAAATGACAAAGAAATAAAATTGATACACTCGTCTCGTTGGTATCTCAAAATTATAAATAAACTTCGAACTACGGCGAACCGACTACTGTATTTTTTTCCACAGGTAATTTTTCTCGGCTAATCGTATTCTTCCAATTCGAACGACAGATTGGACATCACCTAATACAAACGTTCGCCCCCTCGACCCTGGTAGTGATGCTTTCATGGTTCAGCTTCTGGTTGGGGCTTGATGCTATACCCGGCCGAGTTGCTCTCCTGGTCACCAGTATGCTTACTCTTGTCACAATGTTTACCGGCCTCAGGAGTGACATACCACCGGTGGCTTATGTCAAAGTATCTTATTACTCTTATTTTTCAATTCTATACCTAATACAACTCTTCTTTTTTATTTTTTATTCCAAAAGGAAATTTTGCCTTATCAATCTTATTTGTTTTTCTGAAAAAATAAAAAAAGCGTTAAAAGTAGGTGTCAAATTAACTAGTTATTAAGAGAATATCCCAAGTTCGAAAGCGAACGTCATTCGTAAAATATACACTTATAGACGCAATGTGCTTTCACAGGCACTTGATTTATGGATGGCCGGATGCATGTTCTTCGTGTTCGCAGCGCTAGGCGAGTTTGTCGTTGTAAAAGTCCTTGATCTCGAGTACCAGAAGGAGTGCGAAGCCTCGAACGCGTATCGACGTTTACCGCAAGTCAATATCTTCTTTTTCTATTTAACTAAATCTCCTTTTATTATTTACGCAAAGCTTTATTGCCATTGTCTTTTTCAACTTTCAGAGATTATCCGTTGTTGAAAAGAGCGTTTCAGTGTGGGATTACGACTCGGTTTATGCACCGAAATCAAAGAACAAGCGAGCCGGAAGTCGCAATCTGCTTCAAAACACTTGGCTAGATCCGGAAGTGCTTATGCGAAGGCCGAAGAATCGCGCCAAGAAAATAGACACCTACAGCCGAGTTGTTTTTCCAGTTCTTTTCTCGTTATTTACACTACTTTATTGGCCGATTTTATTGTTTAAAAAAGCTCAAAGCTAAATGCTTATTTAAGGACTGTAATTCATTTAAACGTATCGACCTAAAATTAATTAAATTTACTTTAATTTTTATATACCTTGGATTATTAAATTTTTGTAAATTAAAAAATTTAAAGTAAAGTAGTTTAAAAATCTTTCTTTATGTACGTCAGATTTGATTTCTGTAACGTATTTTAATTGCCCTATAAAAAAAATAATTTACAAAATTACATTATATTATTGTAGAATTATACTTTGTACACTTGATGTCGGCAGATTAAAACAAATTTTTTACTAGATAGATTATTTCTACGCAACTTCCATGTCCTCTTCTTCATTTTCATTATCGCTCGTCATTTCTTCAACTTCTTTCACTTTTTTTCTACTTTTTAAGTGACTCAGTCTTTTTAAATAGCTTATTGTATATTGATTAAAATCGCATCTGTAAATAAAAGCGTAAATATTATTCCACAATGTTAATTGTGAAAATTTATCTGTTTTATAATTACTTACATTTTACTTAGATCATCGTATTTTTTCTGAATATTCTTTTGCATTAGTAAGAGTGTAGGCATTTGAAGCACTGCATTTCCTTTTGGTCCATGTTCTGTCAAAATAGCTTCAATCCATAATAAGTAAAAGTGTATGTGCTGAGAATCTTCTACTTCACTAGCAACAAACTTTAATAACCTTTCGATATAAGCCTTAGGTAAGCTTAAAACAGTTAATCTAACTGAAATTTAATTTTAATTTTAATATAACAACATTTTCTGAAATATGCAATTAATAAAATAATAACTTTTCAACTTACTGTCTAAATATGGCACATTTTCGACAACTTCGCGTGTTAAAGAAGTTTCATTTAGTTTAAGAGCCATCATAATAGCTGAAAAGATTATAACAATGAATAAATACTTTTGTATAATGATACAGTTAATTAAAGCACTCACTGCGTAAAATGCCGCTTATCAATTACAAATTAACACTTTACGCAATAGTGTTATAAAATATTGTTTGATGCATGCGAGAGATAATTGGGCAAGTATGTTTGTCAACCTCACGGCGTTCGAGCTTTACATACACTATTCCCAGAATAACATTTTTTGTGCTTATCTCGAAAAGTACTATTATTATTGATATATATATAATTACCAGTGGAATATTCTTGTTTTGCTAATGTCTCTTTTACTGTTATTGGAGTAATGCCAATTTCCAATTCAAATGGATCGAAAACCAATCCAACGTCTAAAGAATAAATTAGTAAGCCTTCAGTTGTAGCTGCACACCATGCTTGGCCTTAAATAAATTAAATTTAAAAAAAAATTAACAAAAAAATACATAAATGCCTGAATAGTTGGTGAGTTTTTGTAATATTACCTGTCGGTGAGAACTGCAAGCTGTAAACGCGAATTTCTGGTTTAATGCTTCTACTCGCTAAATCGCCTTTACGAACTCCTGGTAATCGTAATGTTACATTGCCTCCTTCATTTTCTTCGCGTTCTTCAACTAGACTCATATTACCAAATTCTGTTAGTTTTCTTCGATTGATAAAATCCTAAAAAATGAAAATATTTGCAATAAATGTAGATTTAAATTTACATTACTTTAAATTTTTTTTTTAATATTTACGTCAACAGCGTCCATAGATCGATTTTGGGTAATTTCAAATTTTTTTAACAGCACCGATTCTTTAACGTTATAAATGCATACATTTTTCGACTGTCCTCCAGCTAGTATACAACTTCCGTCAGCAGTATACGATAAAGATGTAAAAGCTCTAAATTTAATGTAAATTTTAAATAATGTATTCAATAATTAAATTTTATAAAAATAAAAATAGCATTACTTACTTTCCTTCTAAACTCTTTTTAGCAGTAATTAAATCAGTTTCTGATCTTCCACTACCTAAATCTTTCCTTCCTTCTATAGTACTTAATTGAGTAGCAGTTTTGCAGTCAAAAAATGATATTTGTCCATCTAAAGTAGCAACTGCAACTTCTTCTCCATTTGGTTTGTATACCACACATAAACCATCGGCAGTCAATCGTATTGTTTCATGACTTGATCCATTTTCAATAGCATTCCAAATCTTTAATGTTTTGTCCCATGAAACTGAAGCCAATTCTGTACTTGCTGGATTTGGGTTGAAGGCAAGACTCATAACTGGTCCTTCATGTCCACTCAGTATCTAAATCAAGTAAATTCAGTGGGAAAATAAGTAAAAGTAAAAGTATTGAAAATGTTAAACATATTTTTAATTTTTTTAAATCTACCTCCAGTAAAGTTCCCAGTTTTATACTCCATAGATATATTTCAAAAACATCTTGTCCACCAGCAGCAAGAAATTCATCACTCGAGTCCAAAGCAACGCTAGAAAATTGTACTGGCCTGGGAGAAGTAAAAGTCTTAAAATTTCGATACCTCATAAGATCATATGCTCTTACAGTACCATCCAGTGATGCTGATACGACAAATTTACGATTTTTACTGAATAACACTCCAGAAATAGAAGATGTATGTTCATGAAATGTGACAGTACAAAATCCACTAGCTGCATTCCACAATTTCAGTTTTCCATCATCTCCACCAGTGACAATGAACTGTCCATCAGGACTGTATCCAATAGAATTCATATTGGTACTGTGACCCTGTTGTTTCATTGCATATGTTTCACTCTGCCATTCCCAAACAAGTAACTGTCCTAATTCTTTACTTCCAAGTGCAATCCAATCACCCGATGCGTTCAGTGAAATAGAAGAAATACATTGACTTGACATACTAAAAGATAAAAATGTTACTTAGACTAAAAAATAAAGAATGATAACTTTGTATTAATATTTCATAAAATACTGTTATACCTCAAAGAATGTATAGTGTTGACTTCTGGCATTTCATATAGGAAAAAGGCACCATTACTGAATCCAACTACTAGAATATGAGTATCTTCATGATATGCAGCTGCAGTTAATACTGCATCTTTATCATTTTTACGAACTTCATCTGATAAATAATGTTTTCCTAATCGTTTATATGTTAACTTTTTAACATCTTTATTGTCTAATTTATCCTTACTCCTTGTTACTCTTTTTTCACTCTTCTCAACATTTTCAACCTCTTCTAATAATTTTTTTTCATTATTCTTTCTTTCTTTTTCTGTTTTTTCTAAAGCTTTATCTAAATCTATATCATCCTCACTATCACTATTACTATTAGATTTCACTTTTTTCACAGGTGGTCGATAAACAAGATCACTTGGTTCTATAGAACATTCCCAAATACAAAGCTGACCATTTCTATTTTTATAAATAATATAAAAATTAATATAGTGAATACAGATTTTGATGAACTATTTAAATAATTTACCTGCTAATCGTAGAAACATCATAATTGTTTTTTTCAAAAAAGCAGCCAACAATGGAGTCAGAATGACTTCCCAATATATAGTTCTTAAAATTCAACCACTTTCCAAGGCTGTATAGTCTTGTTGATTTATCTTTTGATCCAACAACAAGAAATTTAGAGTCAAATGACCACTGAATACAAGACACATCATCAATGGCATCGTGAAAAACTCTTTCCATAATAAATGGATTGTATTCTCCTGTGAGTAATCCTGGCGATGTAAATATGAAAACTAAAACAGAACTTTACATTATCAATTGTTTCCATAGATTGTATTTATTACAAATTGAACAGTTACCAGTATTTCCTTTGCAAACTGCAAAATGTTTTCCATCTGGAGAGAATTTCACACATTGCACTTTTTGTTTAAATCTATACTTGTGAATAATTAATTTGCTAATCATGCTTATAACATGAGCTTCTCCTTCTGCAATTAATTTAATGTTAATATAAGAATATTTGCATTCATAAAATGAAAAATAATAGACATATTTCAAACCTTCATTAACAGCTACTAGTATGTAACCATTAGGAGATAGATCCATAGCATTGTAATTAAATCTACTCTCTATTGGCAGTGTTATTGATTTGTTACTGTAAATAGATAATTTATCAACATTTAAGTATATCCATAATTTTAAGGAATATGATATTTTTAAACTTTTATATCTTACTTTTTTAAATCAAATATAGTAATTCGATTTCCCACTGGACTAATGACGGACATACCATCAGGTGTAAAAAGAAGGTTACCCTCATGGTAAACTGATCCCAACAAATTACTGAACTGCAAGGTAGAAAATAATTGTGTTAGATATAATTGTATAGTTTAATGTATATTTCTTTACCACTTTGATTTTGGTAAACCGAATCATTAATTTACTAAAAACATTGTAAACTAAAATAAAATAGAAATTTAAAAAAGATATGAAATGCAGTTAACATTATTTTAGGTTAGAATGAATAAAAATTAGTATAAAAAAGAAACTTTCACTAATAAATAATGTCAATTATTTTCCTAACAGTAGACAAATAGAATAGATAACTTTCAATAATTTCCACTAACTTTGTAAGCGAACTTCATCTTCAAATTATCGCCGAATGTCCAAATTCCAAAATAAACACACGCGCTTAACCGCTAATACCATCAGTGCTCGTGTAGGCACCGTCTCTCGAGCGTCGAGGCTAAACCACTATACACAATTACTATATTTACTGCTGAGAATCAAATGCCGTAGTATTGAGTGTCCAGTGTCCACACTGTTGAAATGAAACCAGTCGATTGTGATCATGCATGCGCATGAGCCTGCGGCATTTAAATGTCGCAAGCTATACCTCACTTCCGGTAAAATTAAATTTCCCGCTGAATTTGCTCCAAAATGCTACGAAAAATGAAAACTCTTATTACATCGTAAAAGAACATTTACAATACGACATAATAACTTGTTTACTTACGTAAGATTGGAAATAAATATTAATGCACAGAAGAAAAGTTTGTAAACGAAATTTATGTAATAATCGTTGTTACCTTGAATTGAGGCAGTCATCCTGAAAGAACGAATATTACACGTTCTGTTACAGTATAAGAATTTCAAAAGAATCAAAGTAGAAACCAGAGAAGGAATAAAAAAAAGCAAACAATCAAAACAAGCGAAGAGTAGCGAAGTCGATCGGCCACGTTCGAACTCCGCCCCGGACGTCATGTGTTTAAAAATGTTCGCCGACCTCAATCCACACAGAAGTACCGACTGTCACCCCAGTCGTCAAATACACGTTAAGAGTAAAAACCTACGACTCGCAGTAAAGGAGCAACATCCCCTACCAGTCAATCAGTCAAAAAAAAGCTTGTTAGGGTCGTAAAAGGGTGAAAAAAGCCTGCGGAATATCAGTCACGCGCTCACGGCTCGTGAGGCGCTAGCGTCGTCGATAGGCCGTATCAGCGATCGTCGGGCTGCGGTGGAGAGATCTCAGAGTTTCGCTCGCCTCGCGGAGCTCCTTCCCCCGGTACATCCACCGTCCCGCGTGACTGGCATTTCGTCTGACGTCAGGCAGGGCCCCTCGAATCTCGGCGCAGCCAGCGGATCACGAGGCGCCCTCCGCGAGCCTCCATTGGTCCCTCCCAGCCGTGAGGTGTCGCTGCCAGGCCGAACTTCCGCTCTCGCCGCTCTCGGGAACCGTCACATGACCAGGGCATCCTCGCACTGCTCGCATTGCTCGCAACCGTCGGTAGTCGATAGGCCATATTTGACAGTGCTCAGACCAGTAGCAAGGCACCAGTGTTGCTCGCGACGAGCCTGAAGCGGACTGCGTGACTCGTGAGCCAGAAGCAGCAGTGGCAAGGGGAGCGAGAGAGAGGGGACGAGACGGAGAGAGAGAGAGAGGAGGAGGGAGCGCGCGCGCAAGCCGAGGCAGAGCAAATTTCGAGAGTCCGTCGCGAGTTTTCCGCTGAGTGATATCTCCTCCGCGAGGATAGTCTCTCTTCCCAGTCGTCGCTCGGGTCCGTCGCGTCTTTCTCGTCAAGCACTCACTCGCCTGTCGATCCGTGCCGCGTCGCGCACCCACGGAAGTACAGATAGAGAGGAGCGGAGCTCGTAGCGAGACACAAGCACGCCTACAGCCAGGAGGAGGAGGCACAGCAGCAGCAGCAGCCGCAGCCGCAAGCACCCCAGTTCCTCCAGTACACCTGTACATACGCACGACAAGCCAGGATGTCGGAAGGCAACCCGATCTACGGCCCGTTCTTCGGCGTCATGGGCGCCGCATCGGCCATCATATTCTCCGGTGAGTATAGAATTCGAGGCGCCGAGTCTCGTGATAGGCGCGCGGTGGGCGTCGACCGGACATATTGGCCTCGGGCCTCTAGACCCCAGCCGAAATTAGTCTGCTCGCCATTTTTTCCCATCTGGCATTCGTGCATTGGCCGCACGTGATCCGCGAGTCGTCGGCAATTATCCTCCGGAGGACCCCTGCGTAATCGCAGCTTCGGGTTCTCGCCTCGGCGAGGCGAGTTGTACCGAAGTGTACCGAGGTGCAGAGCCGCGGGGGCCAATAGTACGAGAAACGGCGGGACACAGCCGAGACAGAGTCAAAATAGAGTAGAATCGAGCGAGCGGAGCGTGCCAAAGATTTCGGCTATAGCCGCGCGGAGCCAAGTCCGTCCTTCGCGTATTGACGAATGAAGTTGCGCGCGCGCCTCCTCGGATCCCCGGGGAAGACGCGAGAATTCCGCCGACGCGGGTCGTTATCTCGACCTGGAGATCCCCCGTGTGTCACATGCTCGTCAAACTTCGTGACGTGCACCGAGCGGAGAGCGCCAAGGGGAGGGAGATGAGCCTCTCTCTCCCTCTCTCTCTCTCGCTCGTCGATTCTCCGCCCCTCTCTAACGCTGATGAATGGAAAAATTTGAGTAAAATTCGAGTAGTACCTCGCGTAAACGAACCTCCTGAATGGCTTTAAAGGGAGATTCGACGCGATTTCGGAGCGGCTACAGGTATCGGCCAGCGCGTCCCCCAAACGAGTGGGAGCGAGAAAGAGAGACAGAGACAAAGAGTGCGAGAGAGACGGAGAGACGGCGCGGCCGCGGGGGGAAGGAGACGAAGCGAAAGCGAGGTAGTTTCGATCGACGTCGACGTCGACGTCGTCTTCGTCGTTGCGTCGCGAAGGAGGGCGGCCTGGGCGGCGCGCGCCTCGTGCGTTTTCCACCTACGTCCCTCGCTCTCCATCTTGCTCCGGCGCATGCAGCCAGCGGCGAGTCTGTCTCGCTCGCGCGCACCGCGCTCGTGTCTCCCTTTCGGGAAATCAATACGAATCCCTTTTCCGCGGTCGCGCCGATCAATCGACCAGTCGACGCTGAATCGCGACCCGGAAAATGCCGCGAAAACGCCGACGAAAGCCATTAGGGAATATGAGTGATTTTTCACAGTAAAACGCACACTACTCAATGCAGAAACATATTCCATCGTCTATTAGAGTTATCTTATTTTTTCTTCGAAGCTTTTTAATCTTTTATCTACGATTCATTCAATTTACGATTCAAGCCTGGGCTCATTACACAATAATATGACACCTTTCAGTAGTATTCATTTACTCAATCGTATGAATGGAGCTTAAACTACTTCGTGATTAATATGTATACTATGAATTTTTTTAGCGTCCTTCAAGACGTCCTTTTGCGAATGTATGTGTAGGTGAAATCGTTCTTATATTTCATGATTCTTATTTTTTTCTTTTCTGTACAGAGTTGCATAATTTGGAGCCACTGCTTCATTCTCGCTGAAAGCGCGTGACTTTCGCGAGGATAATGAGTCAATAATAGGTCGATGATAATGAATTCCAAAAACGAAATCGATACACCTTCTTGAGGCACGCGGGGAATGTCAGAGTAGCCATAGAAGGGCTCCAAAATGATTTTTTTACACGTGACATCCTGGTCGTAGCGGAATTTCGCTCATCTACAAAAATACAATAAAAGGAGATAAATCAGAGAAACTTCTATACGGCAAAGTGGAATGAAACATCTTTTCATAAGTTGCTGGCGTCCAAAGCGTGCGACGGACTGATTCGTGCGTGGCGACCGGGCGGGATTTTGATCGCCAGCCAAATGGGCCAGCTCTCATCTTTTCTCTCCTATTTTTCGGACTTTTCCCGTCTTTTTCACGACCCTTTCGGGCATTTCTTTGCGCAGTCAGAGTTATAAACTCAATCCGATCGATTTCCCCCACACTACCTTCGTACTGTCACGCTTCTGCTGCTTCGGCTTTAAAAGAAAAAAAGGGAAAGCTGCAAATCCTTGATAGGAGCAACAGCAGTGTACTCCGGCCCATTAACTCGGCAGTCATTAGAAGCCTTTAATTTTCACATAATGAAATTATGAATTTTCCGATTAACCTCCAAAGTAAGCTCCGCTTCTTGGTGAACGCTTCCTAGTATAACTATTATGGTGATTCTAAAAGTAAATGGCTAAATTTAATTCGACCGGAAGTCAGTTGCACCGCTAAAGTTTTCTGTACACCTGGGCGCAGTTTTGTTTAAACAATACTTTGAATCCAGCAGTGCGCCGCTGCATTTATCGCGGGGGCCACGCCTCCTCGACTCTCGGCTACGGGGCTCGAGCGCGATTGTCATGTGACTCGAGCGCACAACGTGAGAATCATGTGACTACGGAGCGTACGATCACTTCGTGCTTGACTCACGGCTTGCCTTCGACCAGCGCATTTTACTTTTCTTCATTTCTTTTACTTTATATTATTGATACTAATAGTTCACTTTTCCGATGCCAATTAATACGGGAGATTATAGAATGCGTCCAAATAGAATTGAGATTATGAGTTTGATTGATTCACCGTTTATGTTTTGATGGTTTAATTCATGAAAATTATTCTAACCAAAGTTGTATAGAAGCGATCGAATACAGTAGCGTCTTTCCACGTCACTATATTCCAATTGACTTTTTTTTAATGATTGTTAATATTAATCGTAACTGAAGTATCTTTTTTAGTTACAAAATACGTCAAAATGTATGAATGTGATTGCAAAAAAAATGCAAATTTGAATTTGTTATATAGAGTAGCTTACAGAAAAAATGACGATTATTAAAACGATATATAAAGTATATCAAAAAATTAAATAATAAATTATACTATACTTTCTTTGACATGTGCAAAATAAGTGATTTATTATTTATCAATTAAATAAGCAGATAAAAGAATTTTATCTGTAGATACTGCACGTAAAAGGCTTTAAGCACTAATGTATGATGCTATTCTAAATTTCGATGAAGATGAATAAAAAGTAAATAAATTCTGAATAAGAAATATTGATTTGAAATTCTGATAAAAAAAACACTAATCTTTGCCTTTTTCTGTTTATGCACACCTACAGCCCTGGGGGCAGCATACGGTACCGCCAAATCAGGTACCGGAATTGCAGCTATGTCCGTGATGAGGCCTGAACTCATCATGAAATCCATCATTCCTGTTGTCATGGCGGGTATCATTGCCATTTACGGTCTGGTCGTGGCCGTCCTTATAGCCGGTTCCCTCGAGGAGCCTTCAAAATACTCCCTTTTCAAGTAAGTACCGTGCGCTTCGCACATTCTCGTTTGACACTAAAAGTATCATTTATTACATAGAATAAAAAGTTCAAATTCCCGATTAACTTTTACTTTTTCTTAAATTTGTCTCAAATTTGACTCGTACTCTGCGGCCTTTAAAACACTCGCGCGGCTCATCGCGATGCTCGAGTAAGCTTATATGAGTTACTGCTTTTAATAGAACTCTAAGCAAGTGTTAAATTCTATATATACGTCTGCGTAATGACCGACGGAGCGGGAGAAGCTGTTCGGTTAGATTTGGCCGAGCAAATGATGCTTGAACTTGATTCTATTTTGTCAATAGATGAGCCGTCGCGTTGAGGCATTGGTAAACTTGCTGAGATTTTTTTCTAACAATGCTCTTTTCTTTTTAGGGGATTCATTCATCTGGGTGCTGGTCTGGCGGTAGGCTTTTCTGGCCTAGCCGCTGGTTTCGCCATTGGCATTGTTGGTGATGCTGGCGTCAGAGGAACAGCACAGCAGCCACGTCTATTCGTCGGTATGATTCTGATTCTCATCTTCGCCGAGGTATTGGGTCTCTACGGTCTCATCGTCGCCATCTACTTATACACTAAGCAATCCAACTAAAATGGAAAATCAAAGTCATGATTTTCTCTCGCGATTCCAACGCTTATCTCCGATTGTTTGTTTGTTGAGCATACATTGCTTAGTTGAAATGCGCCAACGATTGTACAATTATACATATACATATATAGAGAGAGAACAGAGAGAGAGAGAGAGAAGAAAAACGGTATTCCGTTTTCGAGTCTTTTAAACTTTATTATTATTAATATTATTATTGATTTTTCGTTTTCTTTTTTATTATTATTGTACCTTAAAAATAAAGGGAAAAAAATAAAAACAAAAGTAAACTCTTCTGCTGTTATGTGAAGGAGAAAAGTCGATGAGACAAACTGCAATTGCCTATAAAATCATGATTTTGATTTCAACCGTGATCTGGATTGGCCGGATCGGCACAACCCTGACACTAAGGAAATGAGCGAGATTATTTGTTCAGTATAAAAATGAATACGAGCGTGTCACCACTTAGTGTCAGATAAAGTAATGTCGCCTGTGACCGACGACACCTTCGCTCCCGATACTACTACAGCAGAAAACTACTACGAGCGTCTCAATTATACGTATTTCTTAAATGAAAAATAAAAACAATAATAAACAGCAGGTAAATATGCGTAACGACACATACAGACATCATTGATCATCTCTCTGTATCCTTCCGTAAATATTGTAATTCAACTCGGTAAAATCTTTAGATTTCAAGCATTTAATTTTGCTAATTGTTTTATGCAGCCAATTTAATATTGATTAACATAAACATTTTTTCAAACACTCACTCGCATCACGAGCTTGGAGGTGCGTGCAGAAATAAATGACGTATAAAATAAAAATTCATATTTGCGAAAATGTTTAAAAAAAACGAGAGAGGATGACAGAGCGAACGAAAGGGAGCGCGTCAGGGAACGAGCGAAAGACAGAAGGAGGAGAGAAAGGGGGACAGAAAGAGAGATAGAGTGGGTCAGTGAGTAAATGAGAATCACACGCAAAACAACATTTACGGAAAATAAATATTTGAAAACGGAGGGCGCAAGAGACGTCGATGTAACACAAAACAAAACCAGGCGACAGGAAGATTCGTTGAAAAACGATAACTTTCTCTTTCATCATTGTATAGTAATCATTTTTAGTGTAATTTGACATTGATCTATCAATTGAATTATTGGCTCTACTGAGTGTATAAATAAAATAAAATTAAAAAAAAAAATAAGTAAACTTAGCACAATTATATGTATATATATATATGTTATATATAAATATATGTATACATAAATTAACGATGATACAGATACTGTTTATAACGAAAAGAAAAAACAAATCTAAGTCGAAGCTAGCCTGTTGTAGAGAAAAAGAGAAAGAGAACGATTGTGCGAGAAAAAACGAAAGAAGATAGCTACAAAGTCATCAGAAGCAGACTTTTTGGATTCCAAAGGATGGTCCGTAAACACATTCATCTATTAATCGAATAAAGAGCACCACGTGAAAGAAGACAATACTATTGAATTTGTACATCCACAGAAGAATGCAATACTTTCTTATCTCCTTCGTGTTGTTCCGAAAACCAGTCAATGCCAGAAGAGGCACACGCAGAGACAAGCACCAGCTGAGCATACATCCGAGGATCTATACACATCACTAGAATTCCAAATTATAGACGTAAAACACCACACTCTAACACTCGGACACACGCGTGGTGATATGTGCAAGCGAGGGATGAAAGCCAAATTATTTAGGTTGAATGTGTTTTTTCGGAAGTCTACGCATATCCATGTGCAATGCACATCGCTGATGCGTTAAAACCAGATTCGTGCGGAACAACCAAGTGCGAGACGTGCGAGTGAGACAAAGCAACGGGGGGAGCCGGCGTTCTTACGGGAGGCAGGGCTTTTGATCGTAGAATCTTTTAAAAAAAATTTGTACATTCCATAAATGAGTTCGTTCAGTTAATGAAAGAAAAAAAAACGAAGCGATAAACTAGGCGAAACGATGAAACGAGAAACAATTTAAAGGATAAAACAAAAAATAAGGTGTAAAAAAAATATGATGGCGAAAACGAGCGGCTGCTTCTGCCGGCCGAGGGACGCACACGGGAGACCTCCGGCGAGCTCGGCCTAAACCCGGGGAGTCTGTTTCCCGGTGAACCCGGTGAACTGGGGGGTGCAAACCCTCGGCGCACGCGCACACTAATCCACTTCCTCATTATTATACACTTTAAAAGGAGCGTCGTGCAGAGACGCGAGGAACTATACGCTGACCGCTCGTTGCGTTTTATCAATTGTGCAGTATTTCTTATCTATATAAAAAAAAAAAGAATGAACAAGCTCAACGAGCAGGTGCATTTCGGCAGGACTTTTTGTTTCGATGTGTTCTTAATTCTTGTAACATTATAGCGACGCAATGACTTTCGTTGCAAATTATTATCATCTTGTAAATTAATTTTTATTTCTCTGCTAAGTAGCCGGTCCAAACTGTTAACCGTAATTGTAAAACTAACACCCTGCAAATGTAATAATGTGTGTAATGTGTATTGTTATATATATAAAAGAGAACTCTGAAAATTCGTGCAGAAATGCACCTGCACCGCGCATACAGTTGTGGAGAGAACATCGTATAACTAAAGTATGAGAAAAAAATATATAGACAGACTTTCTAGCGACCCCAACGAACGCGACGTACGTAAGACGGTAATTTTGAAAAATTTAAAAAAAAAGGTATTAAAAAGACAAGGCTCGTTTGAATTTTCATAGGAAAGTGAAAGGGTGGCGCGTACAAAAGTAACGGGAGTGCGAAAGAACGAAAAGCATGAGAAGACAATGGGTAAGATAAGAAGGAATAAAAGGATTTAACTGAAATGAGCAAAAAAATAAAAAAAAGAACAGAGAAAGATGTGCGTGGGACGGTAAAGAAGTAGGGGGGAGGGGCAAAGAAATAGAAAAATATCACAAGCATGCGAGGAGAGAGAGAACGCGGTGGTGGATAGAGAACAAAATCACTTTTTGCGTCTGCGATGGTAAATCCGCCTGGGAGCTTGTACACAGTATACTACTATCAATGCTAATCGAACTATAGGATTAAAAACAAAAAAAAACTTGTAATCGGAGTAAAGCCAAAATAAAGTTGCACGTTATTATATATCGAGAAAGTATTTAACTAAGCAAACAAAAAAAAAATGTTCCTTTTTCTTTTTTTTCGTCAAATCATCATTATAACCGAATAGCACGCGTTTAACGTGTCGCATCCTTCTGTTCTGTTACTTATATATATAAATAGCTGGGCATACTTAAATACACGAATGTGAAATGTTTATGTATTTACCTGTGTGTACGTTTATATATAGGCCGGGTCCAATATACCGAGCTCGGCAAGCAGCGGCCGGGCTTATATATAACTCTTGTTATATATAAATAATGGATTATAACGAATAATATATAAAAAAAAACAAACAAATAAAAATCGTACACGTGAATCGATGTTGTACATACCATTGAAAAAAAAATTCTGCCGATGCTTCGCGTATTAAAAAAAAAAACGGCTTATGGGGCTGTAGAGTCTAGAATTGTCAAGTTTATTAGTTCCGTAGCGCAAGACCCTCTATCATATTACCTTAAGTAGTCGACACGAGAGCGAAGATGCATGTGAGTGAGAGATATGTAGAACGTTAGAGCGATTAGAGCGTTATATCGAGTGCTCGCGGCGTTTTAGAGAAAGGAAGAGGGAGGCGCTCATTGTACCGGGGTGAATGAGAGACTCGGCGAGAGTACGCGTGAAAGACTCCAAAGCGCATAGACGTAGAGAGCAGTAAGGATGAAGAAGAATGAGGACATCGATGCCGCCGTCACCACCACCGCTGACCCAGCCCCCTCCCCTCCACCCGTAATTACTATCTTCCAGTGTTACTAGTAGATTCATTGTTGAGCGCTGAAAGTGATAATGATCCATCATTATTTATGTTATCATTCGTCCTCGATGTTACAGAAAAACCGTGTTTAATAAAAATTTTATTTGGACAAACATATATCTTATATACGTATATCATTTAAATAACCTTCTCTTTAAATGCGTGCAGTCTTCGTTTTTTCTTGTATTTATTCTTATCGCACTTGACGTCGAAACTTTTATAAGTACTGTGCAAGTACAACCTTTAATAATAATTTTTCAATGTTCCTGTGCTCTTCGTTATTTTATTTGTACTGTTTTCAGATTGTTGCGTCTGCAGTCCCTTTACTTTTTTTTTAAATTACATAGTAATTTTTGGTTCGATAAATAATATACTTACGACAAAACAAACGCGTACAGCATTACGAAACGAAATTGATAGTACGCAAGCGACTGTGAAATTCCAAGGTGCGCATGTCTGGAAAAACTTCAAGCTTGATTTTCCTGGTTGGACTTTCGATTCGGTAATCGGAATCGGAATCTGCAGCTTGTAATAATACAAAGGACAATAAAAAGGAATTTCATTTCTCGTAAGTAAGTGTATATCGAACTAACACTTGACGAAAAATCATCTTTCGCACGTATATCCGTATCGACTTTATTTTTTAGCACTCTACGCGCGCAATGCTAATTCTTTGATTACGCCAACGCAGTCGCACATTCCTCGCGAGGTGTTGAAAATATTTTGAGCGTTTATTTGGTCTAGGCTCATTGAAGTGGGAATGTTCCCATAAACATGTAATAACACTAAATTTGCCGGTAAACTGCATTTATTCACTACATTTTTTCAAAAAATTAATTTTGTAGTTTCGCGAAAGAAGCGTTTCTAAAGTATCACACTTACGACTATGTACAATAATTGACTATGTGCATTTTTATCAAATTTAGATTTTGTAAACGTATAGCTTCGACAAAAGCATTAAGACACCAGACTATAAAAAAATGAAAAAGTAAATATATAGTAACAAAATTTTTAATTTTTTTTATATCTGATAAAAGAAGAATACATTGCAGTGTCATTTAGACGATAAAGGAGGTTTTTAGTTTGTCCGATATAAAAGACTTTATTATACACATACTAAGAGTTCACACAAAAAATGGGTCAAATATTCAATAAATTTTCTAATATTCCTTAATGTTGAAGAAATAATAATTATTTTTTCATGAAAGTGTACAGCATATATCTAAAGAAGAACAAAATTTTTTATTTAATTCTGGGAACAGTTTTATTAATATTGATAGAACTAAGAAATTTTTGTCATTCATTTCGACGTCCAAAGTTATATACGATAACCAATTGAAATTTATATTATTTTATTCTTTTTATCTTCTCTTCTCGATATCAGTTGTCAGTTTGATCTCGCACTTGTAACACAACATTCTCTAAGTATTATTGATCATTCATGAAATTAAAAAAGAAAAACATTAGGAATTACTATTTTCCTACGTATTATTTCAACAGTTTCTTTTACTTTCATATACACATTCAAACCTTTTCCACATGAAGAGAGAAATAAAGAAATATTAATCTGCTCTTTTTTCATAAAAAGTTTAAGAGTCGGACTTTTTTTTGTTTATTAAAGTAAAAAAAGTTCTTTTTCCTATATATTATTGCCTTATGAAATTTAAGGTAACAATAGAATTGACTTGCGACATTGATGAAATCTCTCTAAAACAGAGGAATTTTTTTCGCACAAAATAAATGTAGGTCTAGTATAACTAAATTAGTTCGTTAATTTGCTTTTATAAAGTAAAAGAAATAAATTTAGCTGGTTTAAAAAAAATGGTCGTTTGTTTTTTTTTTACGTTATTTCCTTCTAGTGTATTCCTGTCTGTATTACATTTACGAGTTTTAATGACATACGAAGCGAGATAGACAGAAAACGCATGAATATACCACAGATAGCCATTAAATATTACACTATAATGTCGCTACAGAAAAACTGTACGCCACGTGCAAACAGATAGTTTTACGCTGAAATAAATAAGAATATTATGTCGCTACAAAGTGTAGATTATTAGAAGGGAGCAATGTAAACAATCGAAGCGCGACGATTTTTTTTCTTCCATTCGTTCTCGAGTAACAGAGATCGTATTCATATAAAAATTAATTTAAAGTGGAGAATCAATAAAGATATCGCAATTTTCAATCAATACCTTCATCAAAATAAGTTTCAACATCCAACAAGTCGTTTGTGAACGATGTTATTTATTGAAAAATCAAAATCTGCTACAAATATTCGTACGGTTGAAAAAGCTTCACTGATCGAATCCAAAATCTCTTCTAACGTCGAAGAAATCTTTCGATTCAAAAAAAAGTGTATGTCGTCGTGTTTGCACATTTGTTAGTTAACTGATTTTAGATTTTACGAGCTTTTTCGCGTGAATACGATATTATAAACAAGGATACATTTTGCATGTGAAAAATGGTATAAAGACGTATTTTCTTTCATTATTTTTTTTTAATTATTGTAACTCTTATGAAGGAGACACGCGAGCGACAATCTGATATCGAAGGGACGAATTGTGGTAAAGCTAATAATTGTTCTTTACAGAAGACGTTAACGGAAGATTTTCTCTTTTTTCTCAAAACAAAATTTCTTTTAGTACACTTGGTTAGTCCATGCTAAATGTGCAGTCCCTCCGTGTCTAGTCATTCGCGTCTCTCGCATTATTATTGCGAAGCAATAAATCTAACACAATGTAATTCCGATATATAACGTTGCCTATTATTCTTCCGTATCCAACTCCTCTTTTCGAAATCCCACCTCCTATACATTTATTAATCAGAGTGGATATTTTAAATAATAGCTTAACTGCTTTTATGTCTTCATTTACCAACACTTCAGTCCGGTGATAACAAAACTTTCTATGTACATACGCACTTGACTAAAAATCATTTAAAAAAATTTTTTTTATTTATAGATTGTACGATTTAGGACCACGTGCAAAAACTGATTAAATATCAATTACGATTAAACTAAAGAAAAAAAGAAAACGACGTGTCGCAAGTCGTGACACAATAAGATTATTGCACCAAAATCCAGGCAAAAATTTCATTTCATTTAAATGATCAACCGGGCTGAAGGTTACTGAAGCAAACGCCCGTATCTTTCTTTTTTTTATTAACTTTATACTTTAATTAGGTTTTTTTTTTAAATTTTTTCCTATTTCGTTCGATAAACATTTTTACTTGCCTTTTTTGTTTCTCAATTACAATTTAAATTTTTGTTTAATGCATCGTTTAAAATCATAAACAAACCTGTTCAAGAATATGAAAGGAAACAAAGGTACAAGGCTCTGAAAATTTTGGTCGTAGACGAAACAACCGGTGGAGCTTCTGCAATAAATTGCACAAAGGCTTGTTTATTTTTTTTCTTTTTTTATCTTTTTTTGTTTATGATTTAGTAAGTGTCACTAGTTTTCGCTATGTTACGTTTCTTCGTTACGTGGATGTGATGTTGGCTGCTGGTTGTCGCGTCAATTAACTAGTCAATCGTTAATCCAGTTTATTTTCCATTTTCCTCGTTTAAATTGAGTTGGTGAATGGTGCAGCGAGTAGATTTGCAGGCAGAGATGGTATTTTGATTGATATACGTATATTTCTGATAATCAAGTTAATAAAATCTCTCACTCGCGTATTTTCCACTTGAGAAATGACAAATCAGCCGAAGCATCAGCGACAATATTTAATGCCTCAAAGCAGTTTTATCGACCAACTATTCGACTTTTACCCTATTTTCTGTCTTTTACATTACGCTCTTTGGGATTAAAGGTCAAAGTTTGTTCGTCAGAAAGTTGATAATAGATTATTGGGATACGCGCAAGAATGTACGATCCAAATAATGTATTTAATTAATAAAGTTATTACGCAGTTATAATTCTTTATAAGTGTAAAAGTTGGTACACAGAGATAACAGGCTGCTCTCTTCTAATCGCAGACAAAAGACTTATAAAACGTGGCACGTACACAATACTAGACAAAAACTCGGACAATACAAATCATTAGACTAATTTTTTTAATGTTTCGCCCCTATTTCACTTAACTCCCCCCCCCCTTCTCTCCTGATTACTATTTATGCTTTTTTTCATATTTTAATTTTCCTCCTCGTTCTTAAAAGGATTTTCTCTGCACCGATAGTCATTCGCTGGCCCATTACTACCATTTTTCATTTCATTTACTTCTATCATTATACAAATCATAATATTTAATATTCAATTAGCTAAGACATTAAAACTTCCTGCTCGCAGTCTTTGCCGAGCGCCGCTCGTAGTTTTAACATTTTTATTATTAATCTTTTGCTATTTTTCTGTCTTTTTTCACTGTTTTTCAAGCTTAGCTTTTTGCGTCCATAATTAAACGCATTTACAGTATATTTTTCTTTAATTTTTGATTGCTGGAGGGCACTGACAAGCTCACAGGATGCTCTTTGTTTTAACAGAGACAACTTAATCGATGAAACCAAAACCTTCGGCTCAGCTAGATTATGAGATAGTGGAAATCTATCGCAAATCATAGATATATTTTTTTCAGGAAGCTTTCCTTCCCTTCCGGGTCCCCACTCTTCTTGCATCTTGTTTAATTATCTCCCTTATCATCCTCATCCTCATCTTCTTCCTCTGACGGTTGTTCCGCCAGCCACGTCAACCAGGCGTTCACCTAGTAACCGAATGAAATATTTAGAAATTGATCAATCAATACGACGATAGGAATGGAAAACTTAATTACCTGGAACAAGGCATCACCCTTTCCTGGATAAGCATCGTTGACATCTTCTTTCCAGCGCATAAAGGCATCTTCATCAATAATTGAAAGACCGTAAAGTGCTATGAACCAACGCAGCAACATTCCCTTGGGGAAATTGAGCGACAGGCAGAAAACTTGCAATGAATGTACGGCAGTGACCTGTGATTCGATGGTGGGTAACAGGGTTTGCAGCATCCTTTGATATTTAGTTAACAACGCTAGTTCCTGCTCCTGTAGGGCCTTTTCAGGAACAACAGATGGGCTGCTACCCGGTGGGAATGTTGTTTCCTACAATAGTAAAATAAACGTGAATAAAGTAACAATATTATATTAAATCGATTTGGTGCTTCAGCTGATTTATCAATTCTCAAGTAGAAAATGCGATGAAGAATAATACCATTTTTTTAATTCAACCTACCTGAGTAATGTATTTGAGGAGCACGGTCATTAGAGCATTAATGAAGCCTGGGTCGGAATGATGCGAGGGGTCCAGTTTCTCTTTGATCCATTTGTACAGACTGTTGGGTGCTGGATCAGTCTCCAGTTGCCGCCACATATCACCCTGAATTCTGAGAAGTGGATAGAGGAAAGTCAGATCGCGGTCTTCTAGAATTTCACCCAGACGCTCTTTGGTCTTCTCTGCCTCGGGCAATTGACTGATGAGGTTGACCTTGCTCTCGTTGAAGATTTGAGAAAGCGCCGCTTTGCCCTGACTCTTGTGCAGTTGCTGGAGCGTAAGAAGGAATAAGGGATAGTGCTGGCCATTCTCGGTGACAGAGGCGAGATCGCCAAGTTGCATCATGCCGTCCACGATGGCGCGTGACGTCAACTGAGCTGTATGCGAGGCGATGCAAGGAATCGCACTCTCTTTTTCTGCCATCGAATTCACCAATTCTTTCCAGCCATCGTTGAACTGCTGGGCATTAATTATGTTGTCTTTCCGTAATTGACTGACAAGGTTGGCGGCAAGATTGCGCTCGGTGTCATTACGCTCGAGGCTGTTGGAGTAGATGGTGTACACAGCGCAACGCAGGAAACGTTCCGGAATCTTGAGCTCTTTGAAGGCCGCAATAGCGTCCGGTATGCTGCTCTGAGAAACAAAGTCATCCATCATGGCATTGACCTTCTTCATTATTTCCTCCTTTGTGGGACCTTTATCCTTCCGTTCACGTGCTTTCTCGCGTTTATCCAGAGGACCTTGCTTGATCACAATGCTGGCTGGTGTTTCTTTCGGCAGGAGTGGTGGGCTTGGTTTACGTAACGCAGCTGCGCGAATTAACGGCGATTCTGGGATGCGACCAGGGAAGAGGTCAATTCCTCCTGCGATTTATTAGTAAAATGTTAAAATTGAACCAACATACGTCTAACTAGAATGAAATATGTAAAATGCAGCATGCATATAACATACGAAATATAAAATATTAAATATTAAAGATGTGATACGCGTATAAAATGTGTAATACACAAAAGAAAATTTTGTTGTTACCGTTGTTTAGAGGCAGGCTAGGACTGACATTTGGCTGTTTGAAAGTCATTGAGTTAGCAGAGGGCCTAAGTGAAACCTCCTCCTGGGATCCAATAAGCATTTTGTTCTTGTTGAATCTGACTGGCTCCTTATTGCCGTCTGTAATAAAAAAAAAAAAAAAAAAAAAAAAATGTGTTAGCGAGAGCAAGAAAATAAAAAGACGAAAGCATCCGACGAAACGAAGCTAAAGGAGACGTACTGTTGTTGTAATTTTGGGGCGAGTTGTGCTGTTGCTGGTTGTGCTTGGCCTGATAGTTGTTCTGATGTCGGTTTTGATTGGGGAAGAATCCGGCGGACTGGTTGCGCTGGTTGTGCCTGCCGTAACCGGTGACGCTGGAAGGCGAGTTGGGCCCGAAGCCATTGGGACTGAAGGGCGAGGTCATGGCGAAGCCCGGCGAGCTGAGCGGTATGATGCCGAGGCTATCGACGTCAAGGCTCATGCGGCCCATGCGCCGGAAAAGGTCGGAGCCCATGCCGCGGCCAGGATCGTCGCGATTGCGGCCGTAAAAGCCTGAACCAGGGCCGCCGGGACCGCCGCCGCCTGAGCGCCCGTGGTCGTCGTTGTCGTTGCGGATCTGGTTTATGGGCATGGGGCCCTCGGTGCTGGTAGCCTTGCGCGGCACCCAGCCATCTTGGCGGAGCTCAATGACGTCCCGCAGCATGAAGCGAATACGCAGCGGTAGCTCGCTGCTCTTGGCTAGGACGTTCATACGTTTGAAGTACTGCTCCATGAGTTGGGCGCCCTTGTCCGTGTCGAGGATGCGGCCGCAAGTGCGCATGATCTGACAGAGGCACTCGATGTCCTCAGCGTGGTCCCCCCGGGATCCGCCGCGCCTCTTATCCAAAAGCTGCTGTATGCACTTGTGGAGGATCGAGTTGGAAATGATCTCGAGCTTGCCGAGCTCGCCGATGAACTTGATGTTGCCGAGCATTTTGCGCTTGGCCGTCTGCCGGCGCTCCTCATCCTCCGGCGTGAGCTCGTCCTGGCGTTCGAAGGCTTCGTTGGCCTTGGAACGATTCTCGAACTCGAAGCGGCACTTGTTGAGCAGCATACGCGTGAAGCTGCTGTCGGTAATGCGCTTGCCACCGGTAGGTTCCAGCTGGTTATTTCCGCCACCGAGGCCGACGCCGCCACCGACTCGTCCGTGCAGGCCATGGCCGCCGCCGCCGACGCCCTTCTGCGAGTTCTCAAAGTTCGCAGCCTCCTCGGACAGCCGCTTGCACAGCTGTGCATACATAGAACTGTATTTCGGTTCATCGAGAGCCTTTTCGAAGATCTGCAAAGGAGAGTACAATGTTAAATTACGATAGTCCGATTATCCTAACTCTCCAAAATCATCCCCTGCCATTGACGGTAGATGCGACGATTCTACATCAAAGTAGTTCAATTGCAAGTACTCACCAAAAATATGACACCTTTGAGAATTACATCGGAATTGAGCTCAAGGTTGAGCAAGTCGTTGCTCAGCTTTGCGAACTTTTCCGGTGTGAGCTTGTTAAGAATGCCCCGCACCTTTCTGAAGATGACATCGTTTCTGCTTTCTGGGGTGAGCGCATCGCGTCTAATAGTTGAAGGAGGGATCCAGCGTTGCTCAGTGGATAGGGAGCGATTATCGTCCCTGGAAGGCATCGAATCTTTTAATGTCGTGTGGTTTTACAGCGCGTCTCGCAGGAATGGGTTCAATGCTTTTTTTGTCTTATTAGTGATTTTTTTTTTTTTTACAAGATACTAAGGTTCGGGGATGAAAAAAAGGGCTCGCGAGACTTTAAGTGTTTTCTGTTTTTCGGATTCTCTCTTTTTTGCAAGCTGCTCGCACTAATGTGACTTGTTTAGAGCCAAGGTAACTGTTCAGACCCTGACCTTCCTCCCGAGACACGAGAAGCACCCCCCGGTCCTGTGGGGTTGTCCGTTGTTGCGCGTGTTTTGGCCCCCAGAACGACAAATCACAGCACACAGTTCTTCCGATGGCAAGCTGTAACAGACAAATTATTCATGTTAATCACCAGTAAAAACAAGGAACACGACCCTCTCAAAATCGTACATCTGAAATTCTGAAGAGCCTAATTTGTGTAAAAAAAAATTGCTGCGCGAACGACTTTTGCCAGTACCGATATTTCGCATTTTTCAAATTAATATTCAAGACTTGGACGTTAACAAAAGAAAAATGAAAAGAACGGTTAATCGAGCGATTGTTAATTGGCTCGGGATTGAGAGCAGAATCAGGTTCGTTCACTCGCTCGCTCGACCGAGAGAATATGCCGCTCGCGCCACCCTGACCCATAATACCGGCGATAATGAGCCGCGAGTTAGCGAGCGAGTCGGAAACCTTGAAAAGAGCCGCGCGCGTGCACAGTCTTTTTCCTAGGCTATATACCTCGAGCTCTACGAGCAACAACAGCTGACGCCGCGGCTGCAGTCGCCCGCACGTTTCATTACAAAAATAAACCGGCGCGATTCGAATGAATTTATTTTAAACATTCGCTTTGTTTCAATGGCAGCGCCCCAGCCGCCTCGTCGTCGTAATGCGCAAACGGCAGCTTGGGAAAAAGAGAGGAGTCCGCGCGAGAAGCGAAAGAAAGGTGTACACCCGCCACGTACCGCGAGAGCAGAGGGTTAAAGACCCCCCCTCCTTTTGAGGCAACGCCAAGGGAGATAAAGCGTAAATGCGCGACTATTGTGCGAGGCGAGACTCTGCAGGGACTTCCAGGGGAGGAGGGAGATGGACGACTTTGATCTTGAGGGCGTAGCTTGTATGTTTGCGTGTGTGTGCGTGAGTTGCGGGGGCGCAGCACCGCGCAGGATTTGAGGGACTATCCGAGGAGAGGAGGGCTGACGGGAGGGGAAAGAAAAAGAGAGAGAGAGAGAGAGAGAGAAGTTCCATCGAATATGGGAATTCTCTCCCTCTCCGCCTCGCTCGCTTAGCCCGCGTGCGATGTGGGGCGCGGCTCTCATGGTCAGACGGTCAATGAACCCTCGGCGCGCGCGCATTCGACCTCGTCTTTCTCCGTCCTCGTCTTTCCCTGGCGCGCACCCGAGACTCCGTCTTCCTGCACTCTGTTACTCTGCGTGAGCATGGGAGAAAAATAGTAAGCGGAACAGGTACAGCTATAAAGATTGTGATGGGAGAAAATTAAAGGACGTGAAATAAAAAATTAAATTAAATTAAAAAAAATACAAGGCACAAGTGCTCGCTGATTATTTGAAATACTAGAATTTACTCGGCTAATTTAAAATTTAGTTCTTCGAGTAAATGACCAGTTTCTTTAGAAACGTTAAATCTATAGTGAATATATAAGGAAATTTTTAGAGCGAAGAGTGCTTACTTTTAGCGAGCATGTTAAAAATCCTATTATAGCCAGCCGCTGTAGTTTACTGTCAATGAAAGAATCAGCTGTTTCCGAGCTGACCTTGTTTACCACGGTTTCAGTGAACAATGAGACTTGTAGGAAGTCCAAAAACAAAGATAAATTTTTTTTGTGCATCGTGCAGTGAATAAAAAAAAAGTAATCGGTAAAAAGAGAGATCCTTGAACTTTTCTCTTCGCCCAATTTACGGAACTTTCGAGTGCAACTCAATCCTATCGTCTTTTTACGGTACATATATACAATTTGGAAGAATGAAGTCTGTCGATGGGAAGGTCTCATTCGCTCTCAACGATTCTTGTTTTTTTTTTTTTTATTTTTTTTTTCGCCGAGTATCCTTGAATCCTTCGGGCGTTAATGTGCGTCTGTCTGGATGATGTGCTCGAAACGGAGAGAAAAGAGGAACGGAGCGATCGACAAAAAGACGACGAATTTTTTTTATTATTATTTCGAAAATTTGAATACTATGTATAACGAAGCAACGAATTAAAACTTGACAATCAGCTGATATGACGACATGGAGACTAAAGTCACATCTTGATGAACTACTTTTTTCGTTAAGAGTTTAAAAAAAAAAACGCTCCAAAAAAAAATGAACGAAATTTTCAGAGCAAAACACTCGATATTGTAATTTGCAGAAATCGCGAGAGGGCAATATACTCGACAAAGACACATGATCGAGGTGAAAAAAAGCCAAAGGCCCAGGGATTTACGCAGACCAGACAAAGAGATAGCAACCGAGTGACGCAGAGCAATAATTTGTGGAGCGACAACGCCGCCGCCTCTGCTGCTATTCCTTCCTCTTTCCTTTTATTTGCTCTCTCTTTCTCTCACATTTTCAATTTATTATATCTCACTCTCAACTTTTCTCTTCCCGTCTGAGTAATCCCTATATACATATTTTGTTTGCGCATTATTTTTTTTTCATCGATTTCTAGGAATACTGATTCACACCGTTTTGCAAGTTTATAAATATTCGACTGGTTTTTCTATTTACTTTTAAGACTCTCGAGGAATATAAAACTCTACTTGAGTTACTGCGTTTTACAATATTTCTTTTAGAAAATTATCCGTACGTACAGGGATGATTTTAATACAAATTCTGCGCATTTTTTTTCCTTTTGGAGCAAAGGTCAAATTTTAGTCTAATAATCGCACTTAGTTCATCGCGTACTCCCTAGAAACATGAATGTTTAATTGGCACTTGAAGGCTAACTCTTTAATAGTCAGAATGAATTTCCTGACTCTTTCACAAGACATTAAATACAATTATTTGAAAAGCAACAGGTTACCTGTATAGTTTCCTTGACAATTTTTTTCACAAAAAGTTAAAACCACCAGATTCATCATACGTACATTTGGAAAGACAACAAAAAATTTGCATCATCTGCATAAGTACGTGAAAATAAAGAGAGCGAGAAAAGTCTTAAAGAACAACTGCAGAGCACAAATGTGCGACGTGGAAAATTATGTATTATTGGCAGAAAATTTCTGCACGGCAGATTCCAAACGATCCAGACACTCGTCATTTGTATTCACCCATCGTCTCCGCTGCTCTTCTTTTCCCTCCCTCATACTTAAAAGCTAATAGAGCATCAAATATAAACTTGTTTCGCGTTTCATCGCAATTCTAAGTAGGCTTGTACACGTACCCTTGCAGCGGCTCCGGAGCTTTTCAATTAGGCGTCTCTTATAAGACAAGGAACTAAAAAACGCGCACACTGCAGTCTACTCTCTCGTGGCACGTACGCAGAAAACGACTGCACACGACGACGCACTATCGAGAGACGGCCTCGCGCACTCTACAGCCGCGCGCACCTCGAGTACGTGCGACTGAACGGACCGAACGAGACACGTCACACTGATGCACCCGTATTCTCTGCCTGCTTGCCGTCTGCCTGCTTCATCCTCGTACAGTCCCCCTTCTCCCTACTTGTCTGACTCTCTCTCTCTCTCTCTCTCTCTCTCTCTCTCTCTCTCTCTCTCTCTCTCTCTCTCTCTCTCTTGCGAGGCAGCCAACAGATCACCAACTCAGGAGAGGGAGAGAGAGAGAGAGAGAACACTCGAGCAATGCTGCCAACGCAATCGCAACGGAGATCGCGGCCAGACCAGTTGACAATCGTGCGAAGTGCGATTGTACAATGTACACAGGGGAGAAATTTATACTGACTTTTTACGAAAAAGAAAATTGTGAGTGATAATCTTGGGATCGAGAAAATGGTTTAAAAAATTTAGAATTGTCGTGATCGTTGTTGACGTTATGAGTCTTCACAGAAATTTTTCTGATTCGGGAGCACTTGATTCTAAGATAGGAAAAAGTATGTCTGGTCTATCAGGCATTAATTAAAGAAAAGCGTTATTTTTTTTAATTCAAAGTTAAAAGAACAATGAAATTGTGGCTATTACGAGTGTTTTAAAATTAAATATTTTCATAATATACCCATTGCTCCGGACATTTTATAAATTGTTGCTAATACGAGTGTTTTGAAATGAAATAATATTTTAATATTACACTGATTGCTCCGAAAAGTCTATAATTATATTTTGCTTACTGTTATTATGAAACGTGCACCAACGTTAATGTTACTATATTCTGATGAGTTAAATTTTTATACTATTTTATTTTAATCAGTAAGATCATTAGTTCTTGTTTAGCGCGGCCAACTGAAGAAAAATCGTATACTGAAAAATTTCGATTTAAAAAAGCAATTTTCGTTTTAATAAAAAGAATAAGAAAAGAGGTCGAGAAAAGTGAAGACGCTTTTTGGTGTGTGACGTATGGTGAAACGTTTTAATGGAAAATTGTCGTGGCCACTGATTTATTGCAGTTTGCATCAGCTAATGACACATCGGAAAAGGTTTCGCCTATTTTAGAAAGAGAAAAGTTACTCCATTAAAAAAAAGAGTAACTCCTAAATCTGAGAAAAATTATATTGTAACTAGATCTGCAATAAAATATATATACTAATTTTTATTGATCTATACATTTAAAGTAAATTTTAAGTAAATTTTCCTTTTGACCAGTTCAGATTCTATTGTATAATATTTTTTCGAAATTTTCGCTAATTTTTCCAGTAAAATTTCTCACCGCTTCAAAAAAGCTTTTTCACCGCTCGCCATAAATTTTCAATACCATCCTCGTTATCCTTTACACTCAGATGAATGCATGCAACGTCCTCATTTCAAGTTATTTAATTGCACCAACTTTATTTACATAAGTACAAGTTGAAGTTTTCGTACACTGACTTTCTCAGTGAAGACGCGATCGATCCGCAATTTACCTAAATTATGCCCGACACAACTATATCGACGACGTTATAAATTTGAATTTCGGAAGTAAAAGTTACTGATTCGAATAAATTTTTATGCATGCGTTCTTTATATTTCCTGTTCTATTTTTGCGCCTGAAAGACATTAGAATAAAATTAAATATTATTTACTTAGTTTTTAAAAAAGTAGATAATTTATTTAAAAATGCTACTGTCGATATCACTATATTGAATATACATACAATTTTCAATTCAAAGAAGACCAGAACTAATTTTTCCTTTTTTCGTCTTCTGAGAAGTATAAGCGTTAATGCAAAAAAGAAAAAAAGCATTTACATCAATTGTAAAATAGTAACACAAAAATTTGACGTATCTCATGCACATTTATGGAGATAATATATCAGTGATAAACGGTTTACAAGGAACTTTAAAATTTCAAATTCATTTTTAATTTTACAGTTCATATAATCGAAAATTCTGAATAGATTAGCTTAAAATTTGAAATGTTCGTTTGTGCAATTAACAGCTTGCTGTTTCTAGTGAAAAAATAAGTCCTTAAGATTCTTATCTACACATGACAATGTAGTGATAATACAAAATAACGTTAAGTTTGAAACTCTTCGGTCGATCCAAAATTATCATGGAAAAAATAAAAATTTTAGAAACTAAAAATCATGGCATTTAAAAATAACAGTTTTAACATTTTAGCAAACTCCTGCTAATGATTTATTTTTTAATGAATTCTAAAATTCCAAAATTTTACACGACAATCACATTCTGCAGCTAATTGCATAGCAGTATAGCACATTTAACTTGAAAGTTGCAGTCGCAACAAAATATAAAAAAGTAACTACTAAAGGGCCTTAATAACCACTTAAATTGCGCATCCCTTAAAATTAGTGTTGATTTTCAAAACTACGCACATGCATATCGGCTAAATATTGACCGACAAGTGCGAAGAACACCGCAGTGATAAATTTTTAATAAGTACACAAGGAGAAAATGCAACTAAAACAACAAAGAAGTTAAAAATTCAGTTAAAAACGTTGGCAGCACTGGAGCGATTAAGGGCCGTCGACTGCCGGAGGTTGTTGCTACCCCAGCGGAGAGCAACGAGCCAGCTTAGGAGGCATCTGGCCTATGCTTCACATGCTATGACAAGAGTTCGACGATTCGACGAGACAATTAAAATTCCGAGCACTAAAAAATTTGACATTGAACTTGCATGCGCTCGTAAGTGTTCCATTTACTTACAAAAAAATACTTTCCGAGAAATTTACGATACAAAAGAAAAAGTTAAAAATTCTATTTTTTTTAAATGTAACAAAAAAAAAAAAAAACGTAAGTATGCAAATAATATACTACAAATTTTTTGGTACAAATAGAAAGTTGATATTGCAACAATTTTCCTTGCAATATCGTATGTTACCATAAAAAAATCACTGGTGAAAGCTAAATCGAGTTGCCGTTGAAAACAAAAAAAAAAAAAAAAGATTTTGGTTAAAAAGGATATATTAGTATTACAACTATTTCCGATAGTCCCATCAATGGTTATTTGATGTCACGGTTAGGAGAAGTAATTGCTCCGAATATTACAAGCCGAGAATCAGAAGCATAAGACATAAGAAGCGTGGCTCCTCGCAGAATCCCGTCGAGAGCCCGCCCGCTGCTCCGAAGCGTTTACGATACGCGTATATTTAATATGTTTGAGGTGGGAGGGTTAGAGAGCAAGAGCAAGCTTGAGAGCCGCGCCTGCTGCTCTCGGTGGATGTCACGTTTATTCGACCAACTGAAAGGAAATCAGCGCGGCTATTCATAGCCTCGATAAGTGACACAGAGAAATATACAGGGTATGCACACATGACGCTCTCTGTGCATAACATCAAATTTTTACAAATAGTTAAATTCTTTTTTCTTTTTTTTTTCGTTTACATTTTACTTTCAATAGGTCAATTTAGACCGAAACAGAGATCGACTCGATAGCCAGCTGATCTTTGCAATAGATGTTTTTTTTAAAGATCATTCTTTTATGCGGAATTAGAATAGAAAATAAAAGGAAGAAAAAAATGTTATTTCTTGAAGTATTCGTACGAATAACTCGCAAATTATAAACGTAAGATAGAGATTATTCAAAATTAATAATAAAATGAATTGATTAATAAATATTGTTCAAAGGCAAATGATGAAAAATGATTGTAAAAAGGTGCGACAAGAAAAATAAATTAAATTCTCACTCGCGATGAAAAAAAAACTCAATTGCCTTGAAAGGATTTCTCGTAGGCGCAGAAGAAAATTTCACCCACGCTTTCTGACTTCACCGTCTAATGAATGAAACTACAAGCTTCTGATGTTTATTTTCAAAAATCTAACGATTTTAAAAACTGTGATAACATCGCGTTCGTGCGCTGCATTATAGATACAGTTTTGACGCCAGGTATTTTTTACATCGCTGTAATACGCTAATTGAATAAATTGAATAAACAAATAATTAGGAAAAAAAAAGAAATTTATTCGTCGACCATTTTTAATATTCTAACTGGCGGGTCCTTGTGAATCTGCATTTTTTTTTTAAATGCAAAGTGTTCCGATTGATTTAAAAGCACGCGACGAGGATAGGAGGTACGCGCTTCCTGAAAATCGAGCCGTATAAGTCGAGAATGAAGGAGGTCACGAATCTTCAGAAGAGTCTCTTTATTACCTGACGTCGGCAAAATGTTCGCTCGGATTCCAATGCAAGTGCGTAACGGTACATATATATACATGCAGACCTCATAACTTGCCCTTGCCACCGTAAATTCCGAATTAGAGTGCCGCGATGAAAATTAATTAAAACTCTGCTGTGAATTTAATGTTATTTGTATATTGCACACTCTTATGTACGATTTCCTTTCATGCAGTCATTTTTAATTAGACCATCAGCGATGAAGCCGATTAAGGGGGAGAAAAAAAAACTACTTGTGGATTTTAATGATAGATACAGGTGGGCCATCACGAAGCAAGGAATAGGAGGAAAAAATGTACTACAGTCCTTAACCTGGATAGTCTCATTTCGTGAGGTCGGGCAGTTTCGATCTTTCCACTTTCAAGGATGCAGCAGAGACGCAACGAACGCGTGCATAAGCACAACGAAAGGTAGTTAACTGTTTAATGGAAATATAGACATCCTTTTTTTTCGACATTTTTTTAATTGAATACTGGAGTAGAGTTGTGACTAACTATTGAGCTTACCAGGACGAACGGAAAGCGACGTATTTTATAATTTCTACGTTCCGCTGTCATGTCGCTTATTCATCTAATGATTTAATTGCAGTCCCTTCAAGCCTTACCAAAAGTAAAGGATTTATATTTTTAAATTTATCAATATCTGAAAGATAATAAATATTTAAACCAATTTCAGCTGTACAGTATATCGTCGACACCAACGAAGAAAAGTACATTTCAAAAAGGCAGGTTTAATTTGCCATTTTTGGTTTTGGAGAACAAAAATAAAATAAATTCTTTCTGCAGTATCTTACCAACGATATCACAAGCTTATCAGATTCTGAAAGAATTTACTTTTCTTTAGCGAGTTAAATACCTACGGCAAAATAAAATATGCCTCTTTTCTGAAATGCATTTTTCTTCGTTAAAAGCGACGATATGCAGCGCATGCAAAACGGAGCAGTATCAGATCTATCATCACCTGAACAACTTAAAATTTTTATTTTTTATTTCTTTTCTGAATAATCGTTCCTGAGTATAAAACATTATATATTGCAAGTGTTTCAAGGTACCGTACATTCAACGATATTTTTTATTTTTTATCCTAAAATATGCAGACACCCGACGGCGTCCTTTAACGATTATTTTGACAAAAACTTCCGAATTTCGCTGCGCTCGATTCAACTGAGGAAGCAATCGTTGGAGGAACTGGTGCGGGGACTAACGAAAGCAGCTTGTAAAGTATTTCGGTAAAGCCATGAGAATAGTTCGAAAGTGAAACACCAGGATCCGAACTGGCGCGCACTCACACACGTACTCGAACCTACACACCCATACATGCTACGGATGCGCGGCACACCAACCAACCAAGCGAGCAGACGAGCAGTGAAAAAATGCGAGCCGACGAACAAATTTCGGCACTTCAGCATAGCATGAAAGTCAAAATATTTCCTCCACCGCGGCGAGGAAAGACAATAAAGAAAAGAAGAGAAATCCCACCGCGCGTAGGCGTAGGAGCACTGTGTGTTGACACAGTTCGGCACATCGCGTCGGCCGAAGGCGTCCCGCGCGCGTAGCGCAGCGTCGACGCGCCTTCTTCCCACATACCTATCGTGCGCATACAGAGACGCAAGAACGCTACTATCACTCCCTCACATACGCACTCTCTCTGGAATATTCCGCGGATGCATGCAAGGCTGCCCTTTTTCCGCGGCGACGATGAGACGTCGGCCGGGCGTCCTCTGCTCTTTCAGGTGTCCGTCGCGGGGCCAACTCCCATCATGTCCCTCCATCTCTTTCCCACTTCCGTCTCTTCAACGCCACCGCGAGTAGGCGAGGGAGCCGACTGTCTGGTCCGCACTGTGGCGTTCACGAGGGGGACGCGCGGCGCGAGCGAATTCGTCGTGTGGCTTCTACGAGGAGAGCTGGGGGCTACTTACGGGCCGACGACGACGGCAGCGGCGACGACGACGTTGACGACGACGACGACGACGATAATTGTTGTGGCTTGCGAGGAAAGCTGTCGTTCGTCGTTCTCGGACTCGCTCGTCGCGATCCTTCGGCCTCGCTCGGGGATCTCCGCGGAGAGAACGCGCGCGCGCACACGCAAGCGAGCCTTACCTACACTACTTACGCTTCTCGTCCTCCAATCGCTCGCTATACTTCTATCCTTTTCTCCGCTGATATTCCTGTCTCTCTCACTCTGTCCCAGTGCGTTTTCCTGTACACGTCACGATACCGGGAGCGTACCCGTTTGGACACTGGTTGACGACCGTCACTTCGTCTTTTTCGTAAGTTTACGATTTGCATTTTTTTTATTTATGTACGAATTCCGATGTTTATGTATCAAAATCGTACGATTTGTTTTTCATATACATTTGAAGAATTGTTGAGCAAAGAGACACTTGTGACACCGTAAACAAAAAAAAAAAAAAATAAAGAAATGAAAAATTATTGTGAAGAAAAAAATGTTAGATGACACTTGTTCGAGATGATAAGATGACGTATTTCACCTACTTATTCCAAATGATTTTTTGTTAATCAATTATTAGTGTCCAGCGAAATTTTCTCAACAATGAAAGCACTGTTAGCACTGCTTGACAGACGTTCAGATTTTTTTTTAACTACAAAAAAAAATGTCAAAGATACATTTGTGTAGGTGCATGGTGTGGACAGAAAAGGAAAGCTTCTCTAGTAAGTTGTGACAGCGAGGCAGCGTAAGCAGTTGCGCGACCGGTTTAAGAAAATTTGCCAATTGCCATTGCCACGGACTTGACGGTAACTGACCGAGTTGCTCCGAATCGCTGTCGGCGAGAGAGCACCACGCTGCACACGCGCATTTACGATCTAAAATAATCTTTTAAAAAAAATAATGCTTACTTTTTTCCAACTTTCTTCGCCAAGGGGAAGAGGGAAGGTGTCGTCCGGAGGTCACGATGCGCGTGAAACAATGCGCGTATTCCGCCTTCCTGAGCGTGTGGACGTGCTGAATGTCGTCGACACAGCGTCCGGCGCGCGACTAGCACAGGCCCAGACTGCGAGTCAATGACTAACCTCGGCGGAGGGGTGAAATCGGGGAGCGTGTGGTCTCTCTTTCTCTCTCTTATGCTTTCTTCCTAGATGTATCTTTTTCAGTGCTCCCCTCTCTTTTGCTTTTTGCCTGTCTCTTTCTGTCTTTCTCTGCCAGGATAGTGGAAAATACGTCTGTTAGATAAACTCGGAATTTTTTCTTCCACTTTGAAGGGAAAATTTGGATAGTTTTTTTTAAATTTTGGTGCTTTTTTTCAAATGCAATTGAGCAAGAATTTTGAGACTTAATTTTAGGATGATAAGGTTATAAAGTTGGATAAATTTTCTGGATGTGAAAAATTTTAGAAGTTAACCTGATCGTCGTAGTACGTACTGATTTTTTATGCGCGCGCACCTTTGGTCACTCGTGCGCATGCGCTGACAGCTCTAGATATAATGATAGTCTCCAGATGATTGAAAAGCGGTCCTTTTAAATTTTGTACATATTGCGTACCTTTAAATTTTTAGATTTAAAAGAACCGGAATTAAAATATTTAACATAGTATTTTTACTAATTCTATAAATAAAAGTGAAGAAAGCTATAAAACAGCAGTAAATAATTAAGTATTCGGTGAATATTATAATATCAACGTAGTTTAATTAATCTTTTAAATTAAGTATTTATTTATTGATACTCCATAAGTAACAAAGAAGTAAACGAAAAATAATATAAGAAGTTTTAAGACATTCTCCTCGCAAATACCCACAATTTACTAATTGAAAATAAATCCCCTATCTAGCAGTAAGAAAACGATTTTAAAAATATGCGTCGTCCATTTATGGCATCTAACATTGCAATCACAAGTATCACCGGTGTACCTAAGCAGTGGACACTTGGGCAGTGTAGTCGTGCAGACGTGCATCGAGTCGCGCTTGCGCAGAGCGAGAAATAAAACCTATCCTATATACCTATTCCTATCGCTTATATGAATTATTAGCAACGGAGGCACAAGACAAGGCGCTGCAAGCAGCAAGACGCAACTGTCATTTTGCAGACAAGTGTTCGTACGTGCGCGTAAGTGTATGCGTGAAGTGAGAAGAGCACTGTCTGCAGCCTGCAGCAGAATTTACAATTATGCACTCTGCAGAATAAAGTGGATAGAGAAGGGGCCAAACAGAGATAGAGACGTGCGAGTCTCTGTTGCTATCCTTTCAGTCGCACGGCTCCCACTCGTCCACCCAAGAGAGCAGGAAAAGTGTATAGGATAGTTAGGTACCCTCTGGCTGGGCCGAGCCAGAGATTAGCGAGCTGCCGCCTGGTTGTCGCCTATATGCTGTCGCCTAGTTGCCGAGCGCCGAGGATCGACTAGAAGCAGAGCAAGTACCCAGCACGGCTCGACTGGCCAGTTGCTGAAACAGTGGCGCGCAAGACAAAGGATCGGGACTGCTTTGGAGCAGAGCAGAAGCAGGAGCAGTCGAAGAGGACCGTCGGACCAGGCCAGTCCCTTTAAATGAGCCTCATTACGTCTCTCTCGTCCTGAGCGGTGTACTAAGTTGTCAACATCTTTGTCTGAACCTACAGGCAATCGTCGTCCTGCAAGTACGTATCAAAATTCGAGCCTCTCGACTCTTCGACGTTATTTACATTTTCGTTAATATACGCACGTATCGGCGGGTTTAATCGCTCGGCAACTGAGAACTTTTCTATAGTTCCTTTTACACTCTTGTCGCGAGATTCTGCACTAAAGAATGATTGACCTCGTTAATTCCAGTCTTACAGCTCATTGGTGCAGTGCAGTGAATCATGTTTCCTTTGGAAAATGAAAAGATTGCAAATATTGTATTTTAACTGCGGGAAAGAATTGTTTGTCACGATGGAACTGTTTATAAATGGATTATTAAATTAACCTCCTCTGCTTTGCAATTCCATGTTTGATTCAGCAATGGAATATGCACGCATATTAGTAGTTAAGCAATCGGACCATTGTAAGAGCAATCAATTTGAGCCCTTTACTCTGTAGTACTTTTAAACCTTTGTACGCTTTCTGGGAGTTTTCTATTCTAGTATCTATTCTGATCAGTCCCTAACAAGTCTAAAAAAAATCCAATCTCTTGCAGAATTTATTTGTACATGTGTATTCCATCGTGCGTGTATACCAATACCTGTTTACTTTGTCTTTGGCTTCTTATTTTTATTTAGTAACATGAAATTTATCAGCACAATAGAATTGTACGCAAAATATTTTGAACCAAATGAGTTGTAAAGATACTATACTGCTTTAATTATTTGATCTTTGCTCCAAAATTCTTTTATCACTGGTCCCTTTTAACCTATTACTCTGGAACAAAAGATATTTCTTATGCTGCTGCTATTTATTATTAAATTGGTCATTTATTTTTATTTAAGTTAAAATTCACTTTTATATTTTAATAATCAATTGATTTATTTTTCACATTTTATTATCAAGCATTCCAAAAAGTTGAATCACTATTTATTAAGAATTATGAGTCAGTAGACAGTTCTGAAGATGCAAAATTACAAAATTACTAAAAGAAGAGAAAAATAAAGCATTAAATTAATATAATATTGTTTTCAATTAGAATGGCGCACAGTTCTCAGACTTATGGATCCACGGACCAAAGGACAGATGTACCTGACGTAGGATTCAGTCCAACAGAACTTTACAGTTTAAGTGAAAGTATAACAACACATATATATGCAATTAATATAAGCTATAGAACTCTGTATCGTGACCATAAGCACATTGGAACAAGTCAGGATAGCCAGCAACTAAGGGATAAAGTGTAAGTGCTTAAATATTATTTTATTAAATTTGTAAATTTTAGAATGACACTGAAATTAGCAGAAGATTTGATAGCAGCCGATTCGATTTTCATGATGAAATCATCACGTTCCCTACCATAAATTTTTTTGCAGTTACCTTATCGATATTTAAAGGAGCCCTGAAAATTACAAAGCTCTAGGCAATTTCCTTAAGGTTTTTTCGAATCGGCTGCCATCGAATCTTCTGCTAATTTCAGTGTCATAATTTTAGATACGTAATTTTACTATTGATATTTCTTACTTTATAACTTTATTTTCAAGGCATGTGACACAAACAAGTACAAATCAAGTGGTGACTCAAACAAGTAAAGACATTGCAAGACTTACAGTTTTGATGAGGCGAGGTGATAAACAACAAAAATTACAAATTGAGAAACTCACTAATGATTTTAAAGATGCACTACAGAAGTATTCAGATATGCAGAGAGTAAGTATTATTTGAATTTAATTATTTTGATTTACATAAATATAGATATTGAAAAATAATGTTTTTATAATATTATCAATGCAATAATTTCAAAATAATTTTACAGACAATTGCTGATAAAATGAAAAGGCATATACTGGTTACAAGTAGCATAGAAACTCGAGGGGATGAAGATGAAGATGACAGACAAACATTAATTCAAATTCAAGATGATGCAAAACGCAGAGCAGAAACAAGGTTAATTACAGATATTTAAGTCATATGTTCTAGATTTAATATTTGCAGTTTTCCAGTTTAGCAACTTAATTTTGCTACTTTCATAAGCTATCTGATAAAAATTGCTTAGGATTAGCTTTTAATGATAGTCTATAATGTTTGATATCCCAGGAAAGAAATTTGCAAATTGGAGCTAATGTATTTGTTCTAGAAAAAATGAACCAATAAAAAATTAAAAAAAAAAAATATTACTTAAAGATATAATTAGTAATAAGTCACAATATTGTATTTTATACTTTAAATGTTCTATTTCAAAAAATGAATCTTCATATTCTATAGACTTTTAAATAATTTAAAAAATATATATTTTTTACTATTTCCAGAGCATTGGAATTCGAGCATGGATTAATTCTTGAGCAGGAAGAAAGGATAAAGCGAATAGAGGGAGATATATTAGATGTAAATCAAGTCATGCGAGAACTTGGATCACTTGTTTATCAACAGGCAGATTCAATAAGTATGTATTTGTAACAAAACATTTTAAGTAAGAGACGGAAAATAGTAAATATAAAATTTTTTTATTACAGACAGTATCGAGAACAATATAGAAAGCGCGCACGGACGTGTTGAATTGGGAACACAAGAATTAATAAAGGCTAGTAATTACCAAAGTAAATTTCGACGAAAAGTTTGCATTTTATTGTTAATAGCTGTTACTTTTGTGGTAATTTTGATATTGTGCATAGTTTTAGCTAGTAAATCAAGTTAGCGCTTCTAAACACTGTAGGTAGCCCCAGAAGGTCGAATTTGGTTGTCTCAATCTGTTGCAACAACTCATATTGAGTAGTATTACTCATTAAAGTATACTACCTGCTTTTTTACTTTACATAATTACATACTATGCAGTAATAAAAAAGTTTCAGATTTACTGAAAGAATTAGATAAACTTTCTACTTTATAGCTATAATTCCATGAAATTGGGTGATTGTATGAAAAGAAGGAAAAGAAAAGGTGCTTTATATTCTATTTAATGTAATCGTGAATTATATAAATGTTACACTCAGTAGTCAAAATTTGATATAAATGATATATAATGTTCGATCTGTATCATGAATTGCAAGGCATGTCACCATATAAAAGAAGTAATTTTTCTTCATTTTTAAATAAGCTAAGCAAGATAAATTTTTATCGCAACTATAAGTTTGCAAAAGTAATTGTAACTATTAAAAATATTTAGTAATATTTGCAGTAATCTCATGATGCGAAAGCCAATTTGTTGATTTAGGTAATATTTAACCACAAATTTTATTCAATATTCCATTAAAAAAAATATATAATTAGATAAAATTTTGATCTTTTCGAGGCCACTTTAAAACACTGTTGTAATTCTGTTTTTTACAGATTATTAATTTCCACTAAAAATTTATGTAAATTATTTACATCGTTATTATATTATTATTACAATTCTGATTTAAAGTCCAAAATCGAAATTTATACGTATTTCTGCTTTCGAAAATTATTTTCAACTTTTAACCATTTATGTAATAAAATTGTTATTTAAAAAGTTAATAATTATTTCTTTATCACCACATCAATACAACATTGTCAGATTTAAATTTGTTTTAATTTTAATTATAATTGTAATATATACAACTACGATATATTTTTTTAAATAATTAAAATATTTGTTTCTAATTTTAAAAAGTAGGTAAAAACCAAACAGCTCACTCCTAAACCAGTAAGGTAATTAGAGGCTCAATAAAAATGAGTATTGCATTAGCTTGATATTATTAACATTATTATATTTACAATGTTATTAAAATTTAAGAATTAATTATTAGCCATTAAAGAAAATGTGCCTATAATTTGTTTTTATTTAAAATCCTTGTGAATAAAGAATTTTTTACGTAATAGCTGGCAATTACATTAAAACCTTTGTTACTTATGGTTAGTTAGGTATTGTAATTCGAAAATATTATATGCATGACGTAATGAAACGAATATAACATCTTACAATTTTAGTTATTTGATACAATAAATCCATTTGTATTATTTTAATATATTACAAGTACACAATAATGATGTCTTAATTGAAAAAATGATTTACAGTCAAATGTGATTATTACAGAAAGTTAAACAGATTTCATTTAAGTCTGTATTCAATCAATAAATTAATAAATACATTTAATTATAGCTAGTTTATTGCAAATTTTATATCATGCCGAATGTTGAAAAAGGCGGTAGAATCGAGAGTGAGGGGAGGGTGGTTCCAAAGTGATAAACGAGTACAAACGACGAACATAAAAAATGTAAAAACAACGTCTTAGATAAAGATTAAATATTCATTTCATTAATACAGGCTTACCCCCAGGGTCAACAAAAAAAAATTCCAAATGATTGAGACAGCCATTTTTTAAAACAAAGACGACCCAACCGACTTTTACATTATAATAAATATTAGGCATTCCATAATTTACAAAGTCGGTCAAATACACTTAATGATTAAGAATATATTATTAAAAAAATTGTATATACAATTGAATAATATCGTTTCGAATAAATTACATTAAACAAAAAATAATAACATTGAATTCTATTAATATAATTTAAATTTATATGTATATTTGTACAAATAATTCATAACAACTTTTAACAAAAATAGATTTCAAGTTCAAGTCTATTAAGTACTATAACTATTCAAGTATTATAATACTAGTTAGATTACTTCACCAAAAAGTTTACAAAATATTTTGGAAATATAAAAAATATTATAAAAATCGATTTTTGATTCTGAAAAGTTTAAAAATCTTATTCTGTGCAGCAAGATTTTTATTACGTACACAGTATCTTGATGAGCTTTAACGATAAAAAATAATCTAATATCGTAACTTCTTTTGTATTTTTGAATAATCATCAATAAAATAATGTAAACTCGAAAATTACTAATTTTTTAAGTTATTAAAATTTGGCCCCACGTATTTTATATAAATAAAAAACTTGGTGCCTATTCATCATAACCACATCACAATTAATCAATTTGAATTGATTCAAAAAATATATATTTGTAACGTATGTTGGAAAGGATTCTTTTCGCGTCAAATGTATACGTATTAATAAATTCAGTCGTCAGGTTCACCTCTCTCAAAGAAATTTCGTACTAACTAAATTAGCTTAAGCCCTATTCGAAGATCACAATTAGAAGCAGTGAAGAGAGAAAAATGTCCTCTTGAATTACTTCGTCATTTGCTGTCTCCTTCCTTTTATTCTAGCTTGCAACGTTGAAAGAAGACCTGCAAGAACATCGTGATTCGGAAGTTTCTTAGCGAATAATAATCGCTTCACCGAGTCGTCGTAAGTAAGAAGTGCCACCATGTTTTGAAGCAAAAATCCTTGACAATACTCCAGTAATTGGAGTGCATTGTAAACCTGTATCAAGAACAAATGATTTGCAAGTGCGATTGAAACATTGAAAGTAACAAAACATTATAAAAAAAAAAATATTACCTTGGCATGTATGTACATGGACACAATATTATCAAGATCGATCATTGATGAGCATTGGGCTTCACAAAATCGCAATAGCCCATCCAATTGGAAGAAGTTAGCAGCTGCCATCAATTCCAATACATCGCTTTGGTTGACTTGTAATGTAGCACAACCTCCGTGATACAAAAATTCCATAACCAACTAAAAATAATACTTGATCAGCCAAAGGATAAAAAAGTTAATTTAGTTTTAAGTAATAGATAGTCAACCTGAAAAATGTGATAGCGAATATCGTTGATCTGTACTATCGGCGGATTTCCTTCACATAGTTTGGAACTCAACATGTTTCTAAAGCGGGCCGACGAAGTAACAAGAACAATTTTGTGCCCATAAAATACTTTGCCCTCAACTCTAAATTGCACGTCACTTAATTCGGGATTGTTCACAAATTTCGGATCTATTCTGGATCCGCTTGATAAAGTTATATCTTTGATTGGTTTTATCGGCTCCCAACCGAAACAGGTGCAAAATATGTCTGCTAATAACAATGTAGTTCCCTCCTTCTATTATAAAAGACATATAGATGTAGGTATTTATAGGCAAGTAGTGATTACGTAAAATTTTAATTTGCAATAAAAAAATGCTCTGTACCTTGCTATATCGAAAAATATTAAAAAGAAGAGGAAGACACTCTTGAACGAATTGCGTGGAGTAATCATCAGGACAAACCTGAAGAAAGTCTTGAAGAAGCTGATCTATGACGGAGTCTATTCTCATCTCATGAGCAGTAGAAAGTGTATGCATCCAACAATGCAATGTCCACGGAACTCTTATACCACGTAATTCCATTGTTATGTCTAATACAATTATTGGATTGTAAAATTAGATGATTTGATTGATAATAACATGTTATTAAGAGTTTAATAATCGATTACCTAAATTGTTGCTCTCGGCACTATGGTACATAGCTTCTTGAAGAGCTTTATTTTGAAGTTTACTGAAAACGGGCTCATTCCCATCTCTTTGATTGGCTCGACTGTCGATGGAATGTTGTTGAGCGGCACCCGAGTTACCTTCGGCTAGTATTTCCTCAAGTGAAAGTACTTCCTTTTCTCCTCGTCTGGTAGAAAAATTCAGTGGATGTGACAACAACTGATGTAGGCATGCCCTTTGACCGTGTGCTGTCGCTACAGATATCGCACTGGAATTGAAAAAATAAATTGAACATTCTATTGACTACTTGGAAGAAATACAATGAAGAAAGAAACGAAGATAAAAGTGAAAAAAATGTACCTGTAGCAACCCCGTTGAGCCGAGCCAGAATAGGAAAAGGTGTCTTTAATTAGAGTAGAAAGGAATGGTTGAGCGCCGTGAGCTAATAGCAGGGCGACCATCTCACTGTTTCCGGAGGCTGTTGCGGCTTGTAACGGAGTTATCGTGCCTTTGTCTTCACTGAGCTTTGCTCCTCCTTCCACAGCCGCACCCCGCTCCAATAATATTCTCGCGATGTTACAGTGACCAAGTGACGCCGTGTACGTGAGAGCAGTCCAATGTTGCGTTTCTGTGTAGAATCCCTGTAAGAGAATCATCAGTTATAGTGAGAAGTAAGGTAATAACTGTAACATAGTAATAACGAAGGCATCTTTACTCTGCAAAGATTTATAATTTTTATCTATAAAGAAATTTATTTATTCTAAAAATTTACCAACGGAATCTTTAACAAAAAACAAATTACAATTCAGAAATAAATAAAAGTCTTACCGAAGGAGTAGACTGCGTCTGAGGCTGATTATTCTGGACAATGCTACCGCTAAGAGAATTGGAAGAAATACTGAGGTTGATGCTCTTGTTGGGGGTGGAGGCGGGAGAAAGAGTTCCGCAGATTCCGGAGGACTGGCTGCCCGTCGGCTGCGCGGGCGTCTCAACGTTGACGTCGGCGCCGGCATCGATGAGGGCGGATACTGCGGCTTCGTCCCCGTTAATGCAAGCCAGCATCAAAGCGGTGAAACCGCTGTCGTTTACGGCGTTGATTTTCGCCGCGGGCAAGAGCGGCATCGCTTGTGCTATCAGTTCGGCTCGAGCGCTCGTCAACAATTTGAAGGCCATCTCCAAGGTGCACCGACGCACGTACTCCGAGTCGTCGATTCGCTTGGAACTGATGCTCACTTGGTCGGAGCTGCAATAAAAGAAGACGTGCATTGTAGCTAACGTGCCGTGAGGATAAACAGCGGACAGGATCATTTGTGAAAGAAAAAAAGTGTTTTATAGCGACCAAATTGTTCTAACGGGGCAGTCGACGCCGGGAAGCAGCAATCGAGCTGCTTGAGCGATGTCGTCGTCATCGAGGACTTGAGCGTGACGGTGTTCGGCGTGAGCGCTCGCGACGCGCAACCACTCGACCAGCGGCGGAAGGACAACGTACGCCCTCTCATACGCCAGCTCTTGGACGGCCGCGCCTCGCTCGCCATGCTCCAGCTGCAAAAACGAGAGCGATTATGATTATTAAATCGAGGGATAAACAGACGTAACGGTGATAGGACGGAAGAGTAGCAGACTATAAAAAACTACTGTAAAACTATTTAAAGAATAACTCCATAAACTGTTGATAAGCTATGTATATAATTATAGTGAATTGACAATTACTAATTAACTGTTGAATACAGCAGCTGCAGGTTACTTGTAGAACTTATTTATTAATCAGTAGTTGTCAATTCAATATTTAAGTCAAGTAGTTCATGTTTAGAAATCTTTAGCTGCCATTGCAGCTCAATATTTTATTTGCGTAAAGGAGAGTTGGTCAAGTACCTGGGAGCAACGCATGTAGTAGAAAAGGGCGTTGAGCGCCTTGCTGTTGAGAGGCAGGGGGCAGCTGCCCGCCTGTGCGAGCCTGCCCACGAGCTCGAGGAGCTCCTGCATCGAACCGACGCAGGTCGTCAACAACGACGGCTCCAGACTCACGTTCTGCGAGTCCTTAACGCTGGGCGAGGAGCTCGAGGAGCTGAGGGAAGAGAGACTGGGCCACCGAGGCATCGCTAAGGCACCTGTTGCGTTAAATCGTTGGTATCGATGCCAAATGAGTGGAGCAAAAATGGAAAAATAATTTCTTATTATAAGTATAAAATTCTTTAAAAATTCTTTTAAAAAGTACAGTAGTTAATGATTGATTTAAATAACTCTATTGGTGAAAGATCGAAATACTTAATAATTGATCGTTAACAATTAATTTACTTTTTAATAAATCTAACTAACTACTTGTCAATTGTGACCGTTCAAGTTATTTATTCCTCTGTGTAAAAACATATTTTCCCCGTCGATACAAATAAAAAGGTATAACTGACCCGAGGCGAGTCTGCCAGCGTTAAGATGCGCGTACGGCTGAAGCAGACCCCAGAGGTCCCCATTGTTAGCGATAGCGTGCTCCAGCATAGTAGCGGTGAGAGTGGCATGCGGCTCGCCGCACAATGCGCTCGGCATGCATTGCAGCAGCAGCTCCTCCAACAGGTTCTCCATGCCGGCGGCGAGATAGACGGCCGCGTACTCGTGAATCATGCGTCCCAGGCGCACCTCCTTCATCCAGCTGAGGAAGCTGCCGACGGGCAGGTGCAGCCCCGCTCGCGACGCCTTCGACTGTTTCAACTGGTCGCCCGAAACGGCGAATATCGCGGCTGCCCTCAGGCAGGCCTTGGTGCAGGAGTCGGCGAGCGCCGGGCACAGGACGATCCGGAAGGCGCTGTAGACCTCGCGCTTGCCGCAGAGTCCTAGCGGTCGGGCGAGCCTCTGCGCCTCGCGGGCCACCCGCACCAACGCCCTTTGCAGAAGGTACGACAGTCGTGGCACCGTCTCCATGCTAACGCGCTCCATGAGCTCGCTCGCCCGGCCGTTCTGCAGCGCCCGCAGTACATCGTGCTGGCTCCAGGGTAGTTGCTGCAGCTCCACTAGTCGGTTGTGCGAGTCCACCCAGACGAACTCGTCGGCGCTCGTTACGTTTGTGTTTATGGTTTCGAGGCTGGAGTGTCGCATGAGCCGACGGACCGCCGGCTCGGAGCTCTCAGAGCCGCTCAGCGAGGAGTACGTCGAGGTGGAGGTGTGAGAGCTGTGCGAGCGCATCGTCAACTGCTGGATGGCCAGCTTTATGTCCTCGAGTCCGGAGCCGGACCAGGGCACTTGCTCTGGTTTGCGGTGCCGGCTGCGGCCCTGTTGGGCCGCGCGGTTCCGCCCTAGACCTCGGCTCACCGAAGCCGATAGCCGCTCGTCCTCGGGCACGCTTTTCAGGCCTAGGCTGGCGGCTGGGCTCTGGCCACGGTGCCGGTGTCGTTGTGCAGCCGCAGGCGAGCTGCTGCTCGTATGACCACCGGTATCCGACATACTAGCGTGACCTGACGATCGATTTTCGTCCGACGAGCTGTTTCCAGTGCACTCGGCTCGCCGCTGGAATAGAAAGAAAAAATACGTAGTTCTACACAAGCACCTGTAGCTTTATTTTAAGCTCGCTTCTGCTAAAATCAGTCAGCTAGATTTTTTTAGGGTAAAGCAGGACTCTTACTCTGAGAATTATTTTATTTGTTAAATTAAAAAGAAATAATAATAATCTAAAATAGAAAATTCATCTGGAAATCCAGATGGAATCAAAACATAAATAATTACTGGAAAATCTACCTGAACTTTAAGCTTGATTTTTCCATAAATTTTCAAAAGAATTACATAATATCTACAAATGTATACCTGGAGAGCCTGTAAAGCCCTCAGTTCCTCGAGACTGACGTGATGATGGGGCTGATGAGCGGGTGTGGGTGTCGGAGCAACGCTGTCCGTGTCTCGCTCGGCGACCATCTGCACCGCCTTCAATTTTGCCGATCCGTTCATGCCGTACAACTCGCGATTAGCTCCGTTCGGCCTTTAACATAAAAAAACGTCAAATAAATAAATCGCAACGAACATAAAAAACGTCAAATAAATACATCGCGATCAAAGAAGAATAAAGAGTGAAAGGGAACTATGTTAAAGCTAACTATAACTTAGTTTTCAAATCTATCAAGACTATTAAAGCCAATAGGGTAAATGTACCCTCGAAGTCGCCACTGCTGTACGAAACTCCAGTCAGCCTTAAAGCCGGTGGTATCGTCGGGCAGCGACCAGTACTCCTCAAGTTTGCTCTCCTCCTGCTCAATCCTAATTACGTCTTCCCTGCAGGGCTTGACGCTGATTATAATAGACACCTCCTCGTCGTTGCTCTTGCTCTCGCTACCCTCCACAGTGACGCTCTCCACTGGAGGCTGCGATTTGCTCGCGTCGTCATCGGCGGCCGGGGCAGCAAGCCGAGGAGCAGCTCTCGGAGCGGCCTGCTCCTTTTCACGACGATTCGTGTCGCCGAAATAGATAACCGTGCGGTGGTTCCCCGGCTGCTTTGCCGGCTCGGACAGTCTCGAGCTCATCTCGCACTCCGATTCGGGCTCCGAGCTCGTGGCCGCCTCCTCTTGCCACTCGCGTGTCGGCTCGCGGCCTACGAACGGCAGCGAGCGTCGCAGAATAAAGTTCCCCAGGCTCCCGGCTTGCACCATCGCGTTGCCTGTGACACTCATTTTCCCGGTCCCAGGACCACTTCTCGCACTACTGCCGGACAGCTCCAAGCACAGATAGCAGCTGCACTTGCTGCTCTGATCAGTGCATGTGCATCGGTTTTTCAAAAGCATGCTGCTCGGAGATTCGGGTCCTGCACATCCGTGGCCTCATCTTGCTCGCTCCCGGTTGACCGCGCCGACGAAGCGCTACATCGCGAATGGCACTGTTATGCAGTTGGAAACGCGCGGCGAGGAACGAAGAGAAGATGCGTCGAGACTGGGCTCGTCCGATAGACTGACTGCAGGCGGCTTTGCTACCGAGTCGCGTGGTAGCGCTCGCTCTTTTTTCCCGTTTCGTTTCACAGGCTCGCTCTCTTCCCCGGTTCCCCCCCGGTGGCCCGGTCTCGGGCGCGCGCACGTGACTGCGCCCACTGCGGTTTCCTGTCTGCGCCCCGGACAACTATTCTGTCGGCCGAAGGGCCATGCAGGCGCGGTCGTGCGGATTTGCGCCCGGCTCACTTCCTCTCCTTTGCGGCTCGAGGAAGAGAGCACTTTTCACGCCGTGCCCTTCCTTCCTACTCTTCGATGTTGCGATAATGCGCCGGGCGCTTTGTTTGCCTTGCTTGTAATCACCGAGCACTACTTTCGTTTTTTTCTTCTTCTTCTTTTTCTTTTCTCGAGACTGTTATTGTTACTCGGGGCTATTACTTCACGTACAAAGGGAATTATAATCAATGGTCATTCTTTTATGTAGGATTACTGTAGTAATTCGGCAGAGTTTTCGTCTTCTGTTGTGTGATCGTAATACGAGTTTTGTCAGGTTGATTATATACTTCTTTCTTCGGTAGAGCTGTCGAAATGTTGATGTAATGTTTTCTCAAATGAAAATTTGATTCTACCCTAAAAATGTTTAGAGATTGAAGAAATATCTCATTAATGAGGATATAACGTGTATTTACTTGATTTCATGCGACATATATACTCGCAGACTTGCCTTGAGGAGCTACCACGCCTCTTGATCTAATATAAAATACATTTTATTGAGTAAAATTTATTACTCAACGTAAAAGTACTGCAGATTTCTCGTCTCTACTCTGATGATATATTACCCACAAAGTTGTTCGTACTTATAATTACACTTTTTTTTTAAGGATTGAAATAACGACTTATTGGAGTCGCCTTGGTCCTTTTTATTTAGTCCTTTAAATCATAGGCCACTATAGTACCGCAGACGCGGCGGCGAGAAACGAGTTGGCGAGTCGAGTTCGAGTCTGGGTTCAAGGCCCTTGAGCATATTGTCCATGTTCAACTAGCGAAACTCCGGTATCAAGGCTGACAAGTCGATGAATCCAGCCTCAACAACAACAAAAAAGTCCTATCCGCCATTCACAAACTTTTATTTATTCCTCTTTCTCGATGAATTCATGGAGTAACGGAGTAGAGGGTTAAAAGTCTAGAGTGAAAATGAAATTCGGAAGTAAATAGAAATCGCGCGGCGATGATTCGTGTGAAATAGAGAGCTCCGCGGGCATACATCGCGCCCCCAATGCCTTTTAATTAGTCGTCTGAAAGTTAGGAAGGGAAAGGAAAGGTAGATTCGAGTGGCTTTTCATATTATGGGAACCGGGCGATTGGGATAATGCGCGTGAGATCAATTGCAGAGTCGGTGAAACGAGGGCGAAAACGAGGACGAAAACGAGGGCGAAAACTCAAGCAAACCTAATGATTTTTAATGAAAATTATATTCTAATCAATTAAAATTTTATTTTAATTAAAAAATGTTTTTACATTTATCTCCTTTTTTATGAAAAAATTTTTGAATGTTTTCATCATGAAAAGAATTAACGAAGGATTGGCAATTGGCAGTGGTTTTTAAAATCTAAAAATTCTATGTGCACCGCTTCAGGTAGACGGGATCGTTTGTGCCTTCACCTTAAAAGACGCGAGTACCGTAAAATATCAAATATCGTAAACCTGATGACTTAATTAAAATTCAGACAGTTTCATTAAAATTGACTTTAAATAAAGGCACACTTTTGTTTCCAAAAAGAGCTTCCGTCTAGCTATTTAACAATTTTCCTTTCCTCCTATTCGAGAAGCAGAAATATAGTTTTGGTTTGCATAGATGTAAAGAACCTTCGTAAATGCCATAAATCATTTTGCAACGAAGTATTCAGTAAAACTACCTTTTTTTTTTAATTTTCGGTTGATCCCTCAAGAGATTAATTATTAAAAAAAAATAATAAATAAAAAGAACCTTCGTGGCTTCGGCCTCAAAATTTCGTGCCCAGGATCAGGAATACAGAGACTGAGAGTAAGAGGGCCGCTGTAGTGGTCGGGACTCTCCGACATTGCCGGTCGAGGTGGTTGCTGGCTCGATACCAGTTGTTGTTGCTGCTGCTGTTGCTGTTGGTGTTGCTGCATCCCTACGCCGACGGATTTTGGCGGATTCGCTGGCAAAAACAACGATGGCAAGTGTTGCTGCTGTTGCTGCTTCTGTTGACTCTCCATCGTCTTCGTTGACACTCGCCTTGCAGATCGTCAACTGATGTCACACCTGAATAAATCAAAACCCAAATGTTTACTCTTGTGTTTCTTTTTTTTCTTAATTAATTAATTTCAAATGCGAATTGCGACTAATTCATTAAAAAATAAAATGAGTTTATATCTTTCATAGCGAAAAGAAGGAGTTTCTTTCTTTAGAAATTTGAATTGATAATTGTGAGAAAGTATTCCAATTGAAGGTACAAGTTCAGTCTTAATAAACTTTAAGATAAAGACGATGCTTATTCCTGTAGAAAATGGAAAGTTACAATATTTTACTATGCGCGGCAAGGCATGAGCGCGAGAAATAATCAGGAATCCCGAGAGAATTAGATTGGTATCTCGAATTCACCGACCAATATATATAGGAACTAACAGTTTTCCACTTGCATTGTCGTTCTTATCACCTGTCCTGAAATCTCGTACATATAAAGCTTAATTGTACGTTTTTTTATATAAAAAAAGATTTATTAGTTTACAGCGATCGTTATAGTGAGATTCTCCAACTACACCGTTAATCTAGCTGCAGAGTCATGCAGTGTTGAAAGAAATTATTATTTTAAAAAGAAAACTATTTTAATCTTTTCATTGATCTATGAATTAATTAAAATCTTTTGATTCCTCAAAAGCGAAGGAATTACAATGATCGAGATACAAAAAGTTTTTAAGATTCTACACGATAAGTAGAAATGGAAAATTGCTACGACTTTCGTGATGGATATTTCTCAAAGCAAGCAACAGTAAACAAAAAATCTCAAATTAAGGAGAATCGAAATCAATCAGTAGTAGCTAATAGTATCTAATAATTCATCATTGAATAGCAAGCTGCAGTTTTAAATCCATGCGTGCGTGTGCGCGCCCACTCGAGTATCGTTCTGTTCATTATTAAAATTGTTTAGGGTTTTTTCGCTATAAGCTGTTGCGGCGGTCTGATTGCCTCGCATTTTGTCATCTTAGTTATTTAATTTTTTAAATACTTCGAAAACGTTGTACAAAAATCAATATTTTTCGAGACAATACGAGAGAAGATATTATCTTGCAAGACAAGACCAAGACAAGACATTAATTTTCAATGTTATTCAAGACCAGATAGATTTATAAAATATCGTATTGTCTTGCTCTCGTGCAGCACTACACTAGTTTTAATAAATTATTGATAATAATCTTAAAAGAAAAATGATTCGCAACATGTGGAATAATTTAAAAGGGTTGCTAAATTAATCCGTGCTTTCTTTTAAAATTTAAAAAGTAATAAATAAGGCTATAGATAATTTTTATAATAAAACTAAAATTGAATGGACGCGTGGGCTAATTAAAAGGTTAAAATTTATTTCTTCATTTTGTTTAATTATTCTGTAAAGCACTGCGCTAATTTCGCAGAAGGGCATAGCAGAGAAAAAAAAAAGGTCGGAGCTGTCACGTGTCGGAGTAAGTACACCCGCGGCGATTAATACGTGGGAGTATTATTCCCACGGCCTTGGCAAACGAGCACGAAACAAAAGCGAAGGAAGGAGCGTGCGTTTAATGAGACTAGATGAAAGTAATTCGCGCGACTCACACCTACGCTACCTCGGCACTTTCCCCGAAAGTCTATTTACAACGCCGGGGCAGACGGTATATAGTTGTTAGGCGCGCGGATAAGTCGAAGGTCATTAACAAGGAAGTCGCAGTACTCGTAATTAAAGAATATACGATTCTTATCTTATGCTATTATATGCGTTTAATTACCGGCTCGTTAATGCTTCTTATGCGTAAAACTAGAGGAGAACGACGACGACGGGAGTACCTTCAGACAAAAGCCGCGGCGACTTTCTTCAAGCCTGCGGGTGCACGGGAACAGATTCGAGTTTATACTTTTCACCTTTTGCACTTGAAATCGTTTCTCCGGTGTATAATATTATACTACTAACTGCGGATTTCTCTGTGGCGGAAGAGTCGGTTGCTTTGAGACACGTTCCGTTTATTTTTTTAAGAGTTCGTTCAAATTTTCTCGATGATTTAAATATACACATGGCTGAAATAATTTCATTTTAAACGCGTCTGAAATTAAAAAAAAAAATGTTTGGCTATTCGATTAAACTGCATTGGGAAAAATCTTATAGTAAGATTTACTACAATCATTATAGAAAAAATTATTATTAAAAATCACTATTAATTTTAGTAAAATGAGGAACTCAATCGCTTTTAACAGAAAATTATGTTATGTGTAGTATTTTTTCGTAACATTATTGCAAAAAAGTAATTGCATTAGAATTGAGTCTAGGTCGAGTATATCCTCCAATTACTATAACAGTTTTCTTATTCTGACTAAAAAAAAATTAAATTTTTCAAACTCATGTATCTATTTATTCAGGTTTTACTTGATTAAATAATGCTTAGACGGTTGATTATTTATACTATTACAGTTATTATTGGTACTCAAAGCCTTAAGTGGATACTTAATTTCTCGTCCTTAAAAGTTGAAAGTCAAGTCATTCGGATTGAAAGTGGCTCAATTTGTTCTGAATTAAATGGAGTGATTCTTCCTTTTTTCTCCATAACGAGATTAAACATAGCTTATGCTTACACCAGGATTTCGATTAAAGCTGATTATGATTATCAAAGCAATTATTACTTGATATTCGAACTCAGGTCCTCAAATGCCATAAATCATTTTGCAACGAAGTGTTTAGTAAACTACCTTTGTTTTTTAATTTTCGATTGATCCCTCAAGAGATTAATTTACTTTAGCATTGTATTTGGCGATAGATTTGGCTTCAATGCCTATAACAGGTATAATACTCTCATAGGAGGACACACACCAAGTGCGTTGAACTCGGGACTTATGAAAGTGAAAGTGTATAGAAGTGATTGTTTCGACTATAGACGACAGAGACAGAGGCATGCGCTCTAAGTCTGTGTACCTAATTATGCAGCAATATCTGAATAAGAAGCCGAGCGCACCAACATTGGGAGGAAATGCGAGCGTGCACTCGCCATTGTCAAATATCTTGAGAAATTTGTAAAATTTCACCGGTCGCTTCATTGTTTTTTCGCGTATCCCTATTAGGCAGGAAATTCCCGACTTTTCTTCCACGAATCAACGCAATTAATTATAGCACTCTTCGCTTTTTATCTCGTACATCCGTGTATATAATAAACTGCAGTGACTAAAATTTTAGATTCCTTTCTATAAAATACGAGGACAGTTGAAACGCCCACTGTATATCGTTTCTATAGTTTGTCATTTGAGACCTTTTGAGTGAGAAAAATTGAGATCTAAGTGTAGGTGGTCCAACCATTGAATATATTCTAATGCATTGACGCAAAACTTTATCATTTTAATCTGGTATAATCGGTCCATTTGCAGAAAAAAAACAGGTGGTCAAGTTGATAACTTTGTTGGGTATAACGTATAAGTAGAGGAAAATTTGGCTAATTTTTCTAAATGGCATTTGAAAAAGAAAAACAAGAACCAAATATGAAAAAGTAAAAATCATATTTTTAAGAAAGGCATAAAATAAGAGTTTTTCTTATTTGTTTAAAATAAATCAACTATAACTATTACAAAAAAAAAAAAAAAAAAAAAAATTCGAGTGATCTGGAATGTCGAAAAAAATAGTATACGCACCACGGGAGTAAATAAATAAAGCCTCAGATCGCATGTAAATTTAAAACATGACATTCTTTGTTTTTCTTCCCTATAGGGGCGTAATATACTATCGGTGCAATCAGTTAAAAAGCATGTGCAGTCCTTAACTTATATAAAAGAAAGTTGCAAAAAATAAAATTACAGACTAAAACAATAATAAGTTGTGCAATTGTTCCCGGGTGTCATTTGAATTTCGTCCCTTCTTGTATGCTTTTCTTTTTGAAATTTTTTTCACTGAAATTCCCCTAAAGCCGCGCGGCTTACGCAGGAGACCAGTATTAAGCCCCGGTTCGACGCTCGCGTATGCTGTCCTTTATTTACGGGTTTGAGATGTCGCACCTCGAGGACCGAACGTGCGCCAAGGAACACAGGAGAAAAAAGCCCGTGACTGGTTTGCCAGCTTGTTTAAGCCAACCCGCTCGTCCCGCCGTCTTTACTTCAGGAGTGACGCGCCTAAGTACGGCGACGTTCGCGTAGGCGTAGATAATAATTACTAGCTGCTCATCAAGGAGAAAAAGGCTAAATGCACTTTGCATAATTATTGCTGTTTAGCGAGGAATAGCTTTCTTAGAGACGAGGATTCCGCAATCTATGGTCACCTACTAAAAAACTCTTTTATTTACATCTTATTGTCAACATTATTATTACAACCGACTACAATTAGTTATGCGTGCTTTACCGTTAAATTCGTGTTGCAGAAAATAAGGAGAAAAATCGAAGAACAAAAATCCGTAATCTGTGATTAGTATCGTATCTTACAAGGCTGTTTTTTTTTTTAATATTATAGCGACTAGCTATTATTGATCTCTCTGATAGATGGGTAATTATTAGGACTCTGTTGTTATTAATTAAAAAGAAAAAAAATGCCCGTTGAGATTGAAGTTTGTTCGGATCTTTGGATCCCTTGGTACAATGATTTGAATCGATAGAAAAAAATGCAGAAGAAGTGATAGAAAAAAGCAATAGTGGTGATTGAATTTAATTAATTACAGATGCAATTAATAAAATTTTTACAACAAAACGTTGAAGTGGTCGTATGCCTATCTGCAAGACTCATTTTGCATGCAGTCGTAGAGATCGTCTTCCTATGGTTGCTGAGCCCGTTTCGCCCCAGAGACCTGTCTTTTTCTTTCATTCTAGTTCCAAGCACTTATATAAACGCAGAAGGCCACAACTCAAAGCGTATCGCACGATCGGCTTCGACAGCCACCTGATACTCATAGGATCACGCTATACAACGCCGCAATGTCCTATACTCGCAGATTTATTTAAGAAAAAAATAAATAAATGAAAGAAATTCAAACTCAATGAAATTCAGGAAAAAAAAATCGAATTGTATTGAACAAAGCAAAAAGGGGGTCAAATTTTCGATTACATCGAAAAGAAAAGACGCAAACGTCACAAAAGAAAGGGCGAGAAAGGAATAGGGGAGACGTACTCAATGCCGGGATCCACCACGAGTTTCTCGGTTTCTGTGGTACATAACGGTATGTGCGACATTTGTTTTCATCAATCTGCTCAAACATTTCTTCGTACCCCGATACCGGTACAAAAAGCAGCCTGAAAATGGCAGAAGATAAAATGCAATGTTGGTACTTTTTATATTGAGTGTTAAGCGAGATTTAAACATTTAGTGTTTGTTACGGTTTTTGAGAAGATTGTCCGAAATTAAAAGAAATTTATGCATTTATAGTAACATAAGTCGTCTTAGCCTCCAAAATACGACCCTGAAGTAACGGGAATTCGTCCGTATCCCTGAGCAGGACGTTAAATTAAACATGCTTTTTGTTGCCCAGTCTCGGCTACATACTTTATGCAAGTACTAAAAAAAAATTTTTCATAAAAAATATGACGTGAATTACGATTTAGTAGATTTTTATCTCTTCCGTTTGCAAAAAAAACATGGTGGCATAGATCAATTGGTTAGATCGACATCGTAAATAAATTGTTTAGTTTATACATAATTGTATATAAACATTAGGAAACTTCTAATAACAATTAGTTCTTATCTGTATGCTAATGATCCAAATGACCTGTTTAAAAAGAGAATTATCAAAATACGTCCTATAATATTGTTGAATAGAGAAACAACACTGCGTGAAATTATATAAAATATTCATTTTGAAAATTACAATTTGAAATTAGAGATTATCTGCACTAGTCATACAGTGGAAAAGATAATTAATTAATTAAATGAGTGCAGAACTCAAAAGCTCTGCTCTACTTTGAAGAATCGCGCACAGGATGTTGTCGTGTCTCGCGCTCGGAGAAAGGCGCAATGTAGCGATATTTCAATTCAACTTTTTCACTTTTCGTGTTTTTTTCATCCACACGAATCGTAAATACTTACATTCTGCATATCGATTCACTCGTATTTACTAGCATCCGAAAGATTAGCGCATCGCGCCACTGTACCTAATACAAAAATCAATTGTTTCTAAACATAATAACGGTAATTTAAATGTTTCTGTAGTCGCTATCTAAAAAATTTTTAAAAATTGGTATCTCACCTAAATCATTACGCGGCAGTGTGAACTTTGACTCTCGAAGAAAATTCATTGTTCTAATCTGTTGCCCCGCATAAAATCCATCTTCATGGGTAAATAATTCTCTTCTCCGTCTATATCGCCACTTGTGCAGAAAACCATAGAGCGCATGAAAAAGTAGCAGTTGTATCTTGAATTCTTAACACCGTACGTTCCTCAGAACATGCAGGAGGGCACGTCGGGATCAAACACTACGGAAAAGCCAGGATCACAATTACCGCACTGGAAAACTTTATAAACAATTCTTTATACTATCGAACATTAGCTGCACTCACATACTACTTAATATTGAAAACAATAAAATTAAGGTACAGAAAGTAAAGTGAAATCGTGAAGCGATTTTCCAAACGTTGATCCGCGCACTCGAAATCACGATGTGTCTCGGGCACTCTTATGGAGAGCAAGTCTTACAGTACAGCTTCCCTCGGTGAGAGAGAAAGAGAGAGAAGAGAGTGAGAGAGAAAAAGATGGAGCCGCTGACCCACGTATATGGAGGCGAGCGCAGAGGCTATGGTCCACGTCCACTGCGAGAGCCACCGCGGCCCGAACCAACCACTCAACGGAGATACCGAGAGACTGAGAGAGGGAGAGCGAGAGAGAGGGAGAGAGAGAGATAGAGAAAGTTGTACGATGCTGGATACCCTCCAAAAAAAAAAAAACAAAAAAAAAATCTCGCGGGAGTTCAGCAGCTCACCAGCACTCTCCGAATTCCCCGCGGCGCCACTTCTCTAGACCAGTGAACTCGCCTCCTGGACCGACCTGCAACGACATCTTTCTTAAAAAATTCGTATCTCGATTTTGCTATTTACCTACTATAATTTTGTTTTGTAAATAGTTATTGTCTTATGATCGGTTAATATATAATTTATATGCAATTATAATTAAACAGAAAGATAATAAAAGAATAATTTTACTCCATAGTTGACACCAGATAGTTTCCTTAATGCTTAAGTCTGCAAACACTGAAAAAAATATAAATTTTTTTTTAATGTGTAATTAGAATGTATAATTGAATTTCATTAAAATATTTTATATTTATTCTTTACCTGGTTTACCGACGCTCCGTCAGAATTTAAATCTTGACTGGCGGCAGCACTGTACAGTACTCTACAGTGACTACAGTAGATGAGAATTCATTCACATCCACAGTTACAGAGTCAGCTCAAGTTTTTTGTTTATTACTGCATATAATATGAAATAGTGATAATATTTTAAAAAGATCTTATTTTTAATATATAAAATATCAAGTGTAACCTTTTGCAATTATGTCTACACGATGGTATATTGCATTTTCTTTAAATACTAATTGTTATTCATTCAATTTTAATACTCCTTGGAACTATATTTGAACTTAACCTATATGCTTGTGTATATTTTAATTCAAACTATTGGTTGATAAATTATTTCTGTAATTTTTAGGTATCCATTCTATCAAAAAGGCAACCCACAATTACGTGTATACCTTCCAAATTTCTGGATGAAACTTGTTAAATCAGAATCAGAGACGCGCAAGAATATTGTACAATTTCATTGCTCAATGGAAATGACAAAATTTGATATAAAAAATTATATAGAGAAAATTTATAAAGTACCAGTGATTAAGGTTAACACTCGAATAGCATTAGGAAAAACAAAAAGAAATCCATTGCATCAAATAATAAAGGAAGAAGATATAAAAGTTGCTTACGTTCATTTAGTAAGTAAAATTTATATAATGTAAAGTAATATTTATAATATAATATTAGTAAGTTTATAATATAATATTAGTAAATAATATTTATATAATGTAAAATGATAGTACTGAATTAAATGAAAAATATCTTTTTTTAACAGCCAAGATACGAATCGTTTGAATTTCCAAATTTATTTGAAAATGAAATGCAAAAGCAGGAAAAAGCAAAAGAAGAACAAGCCGTTGACGAACAGGCAAACAATTTCAAAGAATCTATGAAAGAACATGATAGATTAAGACCAGGTTTACCATCATGGTTTCGGTAAACTATCAAATAAATTGCAATGTTTCTAAAATGTATATAAAAATAAAAAGTAAGTGTTATATCCAATGACTAACTTTGTTTATTTGTCTAACATTTTTCCATGGTTTTACAGATAATATATTAAAAGATTTTAAACTTAAATAGCAAGAAGCAAGTTTTAACTAAGTAAATTTTTAAGTTTTAAGTAAAAGAATGAATTCTTAAAATTAATATGTAATTTTTTGAAGTAATCATTAACTAATAATAATCATAAATTATTATGCAAGCTATTTAACTTAAAAAATGAATATAAAAGTTATTGGAAAATCCAATTCACTATATTAAATCCTAATATAATAATTTGTAAGAAATACTGAAATTCAGTAAAATGGTACTTAGTTAAGTAAGAGTAAAAGTTTCTAATCCCTTAGATCCTTCATGACTTCTGCAGACTTGACTTCAAACTCGTTAAGCATATATTCAAAACTTTTGCATTTTGGACAATTTGTAATATCTATCAGAAACGTTATCTACAAAATATATTATTGAATTATTAATTTAAAAATTTATGAATTTTCTTTGATAAATTAAAGAAACTAACCATAACATGTTTAGGACACTTGTATCTAACTCGTCCAAACATCAAGTGGCCGCAGTTCAAACAAATAATGTGTGTATAAGGCCTCTGACACAAACACTTGTTTGCAGGAAGATTAAATTTGGCTATACCTCGTCCTTTTATGGCATGTTGAATTAGCTCATTTGACTGATTTTTTTCTACAAAAAAAAATCTAATTACTTATTATTTCTTAAAATTATTATTCTTTAATAATAATTTTAATTTAATTATTTAATATAATTTAATTTAATTATACGTAATTTCAAAATTACAAATAAGAAAATAAAAAAAATGTTCTTGCATCAAACAAAGCAAAAATGAAATTCAGAATTATCAATGAAAAAAAAAATGAAATTAAAGAAAGTTAGCTGTAAACTGTATTCTGTAATAAAAACAATGAAGCTTTATAAAATTTATTGAAATTAAAAAAACAAATTTGTTTAAAAAGAAAGAAGAAATAAGCATGCCACTGACATGCTAATAAAAAATCACAGAAGAGCTGACAAAAGTAGAGAAATGAAAAGACGCTTTATTGTCAGGCATCTTCGCTCGGTGAAACAAAGAAACTTCCTGTTGATAAAGTAAGAAAAAAAGACAAAAAAAAGGGTCTAACCTGCCGGCACCGTTTCGGGGCTTTGTCCCATCTTTTCGGCCGAACAATGTAAATCCTGGATGCAAAAATCTTCGTAAGTGCAAGTGTATGATCGCGAGTCGTTTGAGGCTCGGAGGACAATAAAGGGGCTGCCGATACTCGAGCAGCCGGACGCAGCGCGACGCACACGTTTCGCGGAACCGTCGACACCGGCTCGAAATTGTAAACAAAAACTTCTCGCGTCCGAGGACAGTTCGTCAGGTCTATCACTCGTCCTTTATGAGACTTTTTGCACGTGTGAATAGCGGCCGTTGTGTCGACGTATTGTTGCCTACGAATGTCGAAAATTTCGAGCACTCCGTCGAAGGTAAGTGTTCAACCGATTCTCCCGCAATTTCAAATGAACACTTTCAAAGTTTGAAAGGATATTATATCTAGTTAAATCGAGGTGACAGTTTGATAGGAGGAAAACTGAAATAACCCTAGCGAGTTTTCGCAAGGAAAAACCCTAAATCATTTGAAATTTAAAATAGAATTTTCTACGTTCTGATTTACTTAGGTATATTAATTTATTATTTAATGTCTATTGTTATTGGACACTGTAATATGATGCATTTCCTTCTGTACTTCTAATCAGTAAAGTAAAATAGCTCGTAATACACGAATAAGTACCTAATAAACGACTAAGATTTTTTTGACGTGTAACTTATTGTATTGAATATCAAGTTTATAATAATATTGATAAAAAAATGCAAAATTATGTTTTAATTTAGAATAATTATACTGATCTCTACAGAAGAATTTAAATTTTAAATATTTAGCGGTGATAATGTCTATCAAAAGGTTATATATCCAGAAAATCGGCGTTACCATAGGTGCGAAATATCGATAAAACTTTCTTCTACCGCTTCTTGAGAGCAACGCTTTCAAATATCAATTAATCGGCCAGTGTAAAAGTGATAGAAATGGCTAGTGTAGAAAGCAAACGAAATGTAAACAATTCATCAATTATTTACGGCAGGTAATAGGAATTGGCGCATAATTAGACAAAAATAAATGCACTATTACAACTATTCGTATAGCAGCAAGTTAAGTTTGCGCGTATCTTCGATTCTGTATGCATTACTGTAATATTATAATTATTCAATTATTATAGATTGTTATTAAACTGTAAAATCTGAATAATTATTTATCGCAACAGACGAGCGTAAAATTATATTTTCGTTTATTTAAAGTGTAAGTCACTATAATTAGGGAATTGCACCTCCAATTGATTTATTTCGTCTAACGCCGTAGGAAGCAATATAAATTACAATTAAAATTGTTAAAATTTATTTATGTAAATATATATATATATTATATAAATTTACGGAATGTTAAAGGGTCCCCATGATTGGGCCGGACAAGATGAAGGTGACATTTTGTACGGATATGGACAAATCCGTCATTGTCTACAATTTCGAAAAAAGAGGATGGATTCAAGTTGGACCTGAAGACGATTGGAATTTTTATTGGTAAAGATTTATAAAAATTAATAATCTAATTTTTTTATTTATAATTTTTCAAATATTTGTTAATAGGGCTGTCACGCAATCGTGTAGAAATATTTTCAGCGTGGATGCTGGCTATCGTATGGGTGACAATCAGTGCGTCATTTTATTTTATCGATTATAATTGCAAATTAAATAAAATTTTCTTACCACGTGTCTACTGTTTTCAGGGCAATAAATCATTTTCCAAACCATTATGAATTAACGAGAAAGGATCTTTTAGTAAAAAATATAAAAAGGTATAGGAAAGATTTAGAACGCGAGGGTAATCCTCTAGCTGAAAGATACGAGGGTCCTGGAAAATATCTTCATCTTGATTTTATTCCAGTAACCTTCGTTTTGCCAGCAGGTAACTAAAATATGAAACATTTAAAATATAATTTAAAATATTACTCTTTATGAGAAAAATTCTCTTTTTTTACATTTGGAAAATTACAAAGATTACAATATGTTTGTCGAGGAGTATCGAAAATCACCGCTAAGTACATGGATCATGAAGCCTTGTGGTAAATCCCAAGGAGCCGGAATTTTTCTAATCAATAAATTAAGCAAATTGAAAAAATGGTCAAGAGAAGCGAGAAATCCGTTCAATCCGAATCTGACCAAAGAATCTTACGTTATTTCTAGGTAATAATTAATAAATAATGTCGCAACAATTTTAGTCATTATCGTTTCATTGCACCTGCATATAATTTAACAATAAAAAGCGGACGAACCCACATAAATTATATAAAAAATAATTTCTTTTATTTCAGATATATTGACAATCCTTTGCTGATAGGAGGGAAAAAATTTGATCTCCGTCTCTACGTGCTAATTACTTCATTTCGTCCTCTCAAAGCGTATTTGTTTAAATTAGGTTTTTGCCGTTTTTGTACAGTCAAATATGATACTAGCATCCAAGAATTGGATAATATGTACGTCCACTTAACAAATGTATCTGTACAAAAGCATGGAGTAAGATTTTAAAAACCATATTTTTAATTATAAAATTTCAAATTATATTCTATTATCTCATAATCATTTATTAACGTTATAGGATGAATATAACAGTTTGCACGGTGGTAAATTGAGCGTTCAAAATCTTCGACTGTACTTGGAAAGTACGAGAGGTAAAGCCGTGACGGAGAAATTATTTTCAAATATTTCCTGGTGCATAGTGCACTCTCTAAAGGCTGTTGCCCCTGTCATGGCAAACGATCGGCATTGTTTTGAGTGTTACGGTTATGATATTATTATCGACAACAAATTAAAACCTTGGCTGATCGAGGTACTCTTAATATAAATTAATGAAAAAAATTTCTTTTTCTTTTTATTTAATCTTACCTCAATTTTTACGTTTATTCAGGTGAACGCTTCTCCGTCCCTTACCTCAACGACTGTCAACGACAGAATTTTAAAATATAAGCTAATCGACAACATCGTGTCTGTGGTATTGCCTCCCGATGGTATTCCCGAGTAAGTATCTTGAGCGATTTGTTGTCGCACCGCACCTTCGCCTATAAATTTATTTATTTATTTTCTTTTTAGCGTAAGATGGAACAAATGTCCTTCGCAAGAAGCAATGGGTAATTTCGAGCTGCTAGTAGACGAGGAATTGGCTGCTCAAGATGAGAGAGATAATCCAGGAAAATTCAAAAATTTTTCGAATAAAAATAAATGAATAAACTCACAACTCAATAAGTACGTTTTTTATATATACTTATCCTTTTATTTTTTATCTAATACAAGTAATTCATCTCATATTTTATCATTAATCTCCTATATATATATATATTTTTTTTTTTTTTTTTTTAATAACATGAGTACATCTATTAAATATTGAAATTAGTTTTAAA